>HG738140.1:1671033-1877057 GCA_000499405.2 Onchocerca volvulus
AAAAAAAAGAAAAAAAATTAAAATTAACCGCCAAATTTCAGATTGACTTGATAATTTAGACTATGTCTATGAATTCCTTCAAAATTTTTATTCAACAAATTTTGATTAAAAAAAAAAAAAAAACAATGTCCTGAAAGCTCATCATAGTGAAGTTTGATATTTTTTTTTTTTTGATATTTTGAATGAAGTTTGATATTTTAAAATGCTAATAAGGAATAATAGAACAGCTGTAAAGTTAGATGAAATTTGCTGATAAACATATCTTCAATTTCAAAACATATAATCTCATCCAAGATCAGTTAAAAATATGAAAGTCATATTTTTAAAAGATTTAAATTTTTCACAATGAATTCTCTTACAAAAATACGATTGTTATCATTTCAGATGCAAAATTCTGTGATCAACAAAAAAGCTAGCAGAAATGATCTATGTTAATTTCTGGACGAAGATTATTTCTTGATCAATTTGATTAATCTATTCATTGATTAAAATTGCCATTTGTTCTGTGTAATATTTTCAAAATTTGCCACAAATAAGTGTTCACATTTATTTCCATTGACAATTGATTCATCACTGATAACTTATCGTTAATCCTCTAAATAAATCATTAATATTAATTATTTCTTGAAATTTAATAAATAAATAACATAGCTATTTGACTAAAGATCATATTATTTGTGAAGCAAAAGAAAAAGTAAGAAAAAAACAGGAAATATTCGATAATGATAGTAAAAGAAGTAAAAGATGATCATGTTTCAAGAGAAAATAAAACTTTTTGCTTTTGTTGAAACATAGAAAAATAAAGCTTTTCATAAAACATAATTCTTTTTTGAAAAAATAAAATTAAAAAAATAAAATAAAATTTGAAATTTTCCGAAAATAAAATTAAAAAAAAAAAAAATTAATATAATTTTTCGTGAAACATGATCTTCCTTTGTTATTTAGGAGAGAAATCCTGAATCTGTTATTGTGGAAGGTTTGCTGTTTGATTGAACTATCGATGGGATAGATTTTTATCAATTCTTTTATTCACAATAGCAATAATCGAATAACAAATAATTGGTAGCACAATAGAAAATCAGACGTATCGTAAAGGAAATTGGATGATGTGAATTGGAAATTTAAAAAGGAATTTCGAGTGTATTGGGAACTTGGAGAGGAGTAACATAACCTAAGATTGTCCAGTTAAAATGAAGCCAATTCAAATGAAAAAAAAAAGGTTTTTTTAGAATTTTGTAGGGATATTTGAACTGTCAAAAAATTGGACGTTTTGGGATATAACACGATTGATAATAAGATAATCGTGAGAAAGAATAGTTTTTACACACGAAAAAATGTTGCATACAGTTTAATTGAGTACAAAAGATGAAAATGGATATGCAAGTACAAGATTAATCAAAATTAATCAAGATTAATCGTTTGATTAGAATTATTTTAACTCGAACTGGAAACATTTAAATAAATATTGTAGATTAGCATATGAATTAGCACATATTGAGAATTGTTATAGATAATGGCTCTCATTATCTATTCTACAAATTTTTAACCATTTGTTTATATAATTTTCTATAAAAATTAATTTTAGGTAAGAATTAGTTTCGGTTTTCGCGACATTTATTGTTCAAAAATTTTTCACGAAATATAACTATATTATTATTGAGATGAAAAATTTTCTTCGAAATATATTCGAATTATTATCGATATCTTTCAAAAGTTTCTTGAAATGAATGAACATATCAATCAAAAAAAAGATATTTATGTAATTCTAAATAAAAACTATTTGGAATATTGAATTTTCGTGTTAAAAATTTTTGATTATTATTGGAATATCTTAGTAAATAAAGAGTTAAATTAATCAATAAACAGTAAAAAATATTCACACTTTTTGACTAATTATTTCGTCTTTCAGGAGAAGGTTATTAAAAATATAAGCCAAAATGGATTGCATTCAAAAGTTTACAAATACTTATCCGTTTAAATAATGAATATTTTAAATAAATAAAAATATTTTAGATATTTTAAAATTAAGCAAAATTGTAAGTTACTTCGGAAAAAATAAAGGAAACTAAAGGAAAGATAATTTGAAAGGTATTGAAATGAAGCGATATAACTTCGAGACTAATTAGTTTAAATCAAGATAAATTGCAATTAATTTTGAATAAAAATTTATTTTTGTAATTTAAGAAGCAATTCGAAAAATAAAAATTAAAAAATGATAAGTTTCCTAGCAATGTAAACAAACTCATTTTTGTTATTTGAATTTTGTTAGAAGATAAACGAGAAATGAATGTCATGATTGCTGACAAGTTAGCCGATAAAAAAACCTGAATGTAAAATTTGAATGATGTAAACTTAGAAGGGAGAATAAAAAATAACTAAAAAAAAAATTGAAAATTTTAAAGCGAAAATATTTTCAGAATTTTGTTACAAAAAGATTATTTCGTTTAATTAAAATACGAACACAGAAATATCTTCAGAAACATGTAAGCAGTGCTGGTAATCTATATATTCTAATCTATCTATTTATCTTTCAAAACTAAACTTGAATGATACGAAAATAAAAAGAAATTAATTACTAAATTTAATATAAGTTTTAAAATAACATAATTCGAAGAGAATCGAACCGTAATTTCATTTTTGTTTATAATTGTAATTATGCAAAATTTTTAAAAAATAAGAAAAAAAAGATTGCGAAGAAGTTTTCAAGGATAATAATGATCTAATTACGATGTTAGAAAAATAATAAAATTGTAATGTAAAATCTCAGGATGATTGCAAAAAAGTTTAAAAATAATGAAGTTGGCCAAGAAATTCTCGATAACAATAATATCTATAATTGCAAAGTAAAAAATAGTAAAATTGCAATAGAAGATTTGCCAAAAAATTTAACGATAATTAATAAAGTTGCAGAGAAATTTTTTAAGATTAATAACGATCTAATTGTGATGTAAAATTTCAAAACAGTTAACGAAAAGTTTTAAAGACAATAGAATTGGCCAAGAAATTTTTGAAGACAATGATGCTCTTGCTCGATCTGTCAAATTAAATAACATTGGGCTTGGTGATTAATACTGGATCGGAGTGAACATGTAAAAAACTAATAAAATGTTTGAAAAAAAAATGGTAGCATAAAAAATAATAAAATTTTAACCATTTTTTTCAAGCATTTTATTACTTTTTTACATGCTCACTCCGATCCAAGTACTAATCACCAAGCCCAATGTTATTTAATTTGAAAAAAAATTTCAAAATGGTTTTGCCAAAAATAAGTTTTGAAAATAATAAAGTTGCCAAGAATTTTTTTGGCAAGAGTAGCAATCTAATTATAGTGTAAAAATTTCAAAACGATTATCAAAAAGTTTTTGAAGATAATAAACATTTTAGAAGACGTAGAAATTTGAGCGGCAAACGTACGATTGACGATGTTTACTTGCCAAAGTTAGCGAGACAGATTGATGCAAAAATTTTGGTGAAATGCAGCTGTTAAGCGGAGACGGAAGGAATTTGATCTTGAACAAAATTAATCAACGATCCAATTGACGTAGACGTCAGATAAGACACTTTCACTCTTTCCATTTGTATAAATATTTGATTTGATTTTATTTCTTTTCCTATCACGATTTAATCCTATTCATGTATCGTGCATTAATAAATATAATGTAGCAGCAAATTTCAATTCTTATTCTAAAAAAAAATCATAAAATGTTTAATCTATTTTTCTAATTAAATTTTAAAAAGTAGCAATAACGTGACAGAAATTCAAATTTTTGCTCTGAAAAAGGTAATGAACATAATTAATCTATTTCAAAAAAATCATCATTTAATCTATTTCATTTATTTGATTGTTTTTATAAAATAACAATAACGCGTGATATAAATCGCATTTTTAATTCTAAAGAAAAGTCATAGATGTTTTCTTTGTTTTTTTATTTAGTCATTTTTTTTAAATAGTAATAATGTGAACAAATTTTGAATTTAGTTATAAAAAAAGAAAAAAAAAATAAAAGATCACAAATGTTTAATCTACTAAATCTATTCAATCATGATCAAGTAATAGTAGCGCGTAACATAAATTTCAGTCGTAGTTCTGAAAAAAGATCATAATCGCTTAATTTATGAGCTATCTCTGATAAATCTAAGGTAAATTTTGCAATTGTTATTATAAATAATCAAAAAAGGATTTCAAAGATTTCAATTTAAGTAAATAAAAAACTCATGGCGAAAATTGCAAGATTTTTCAATTTAAAAAAAAAAAAAAAAAAAACTTTTTTCATCAAAATTTTAAATTTTCTCGTTTTTTAGGGGTTTCTTTTTATAATTATCATAGTCCGGCTTATGCTTTAAATGTCCCTCCTTTGCCGGATTCTTTTACTGAGGAGGCTTATATTATAGGTCTTCACTGGAACATACTCCTTCTTATAGGTATCGTCGGGTTGGTTATGGTTATCATAGTAAGTAATTTTTTTTTGTAGATTTAGGTTAAATTAAAACTATTAGTTTTCAAAACTAAAGATTTTGTTCTATTGGAACTTTTAAAATGAGGGGTTTTTTGGGTTTTGAGTTTTTTGTTTATTTTTTTTTATGTTAGGGTATTTTTTGTTTTTGTTTTTTTTTTGTTTGAGGTTTTTGGATTGGGATCCGTTGAAGAGTTGTGTTATGATGTGTTTGGGTGTTATGTCTATAAGTTGTTATGTTTCTTTGGGTGATTATGGTCAAGAAACATTTAATATTTATGATATTTTTTAATTATTTATAACTAAAATTGATGATGGTGTAATCAACAATTTTATTTCGTTTATGAATACTTGCAGGCTCAAATCTCAACGGAAATTTCTAGAATCGAATTTTTCAGCTATTTTTATTTATATAAATAAAAATGTAAATGTTCGCTTTTACCTGTTTTTTTTTTTTTCCTGTCATTCTGTGACAGGAGGAGCCTCGAATGTAAATAGCGCCACAGCAGTTATTGGAAATAAGAAGTGCTTAAGATAAAGTGGTGTGAAATAGTTTCAAAGAGAGACAAGCATTTTTACCGCCAAAACGCTCCAATACATAGATAAAGAAAGGTGGCCAATCAATCAAGAGGTGGCGCGATGGAGATCAGGTGTGAAGGAGAAATCCCGGAAGGATTTAAAAGGACAGAATTTGGAGCTGGAGTTCAAATTCAAGATCGGCGTTCTTACATCGACAGAGCAATGGCAACAGTTCGAAGTTCAAAGCGATAGTGGCAACAATCTGACAATTCATTTGAGCATATTCATATGAGCAACAAAACAAAAACAACCCAGTAATCAATTTGACAGGATATTCTCTGATAATTGTGTCAAATTTTCGAATCAATCAAGAAGAACTTTCGGCGATTCATGATTTTGGACAACCGAGCATTTACATTTTTATTTGTTACATATTAGCTGAACCTAAATATAAATGAGAATTATTGTAATAACAATGTTAAAAATGTTTTTAGAAATGATACTGTATAATGAATTCATAAAACATCTCCCGGGAGTAATTATATATCGTTTTCCATGATATTAAGTAATACTGAAATTGCAAATGTATGCATGCATTTGCAATTGTGCAAATTAACTTGAAAATATTGTGCTTCAATGTTATATTTGATTAACTTGAATCTAATCTGCGCAATAAGATTCTCGATTTTCTTACCATGAAATTATCAGACAAAATTTTGTGATAAAAATTGAGTAACAGGAAAAAAAGAAGGGAATTGGAAATGCTAAACACAAACGGAAGTGATGGAAAAAATGAGCAAAATTTTCTAAATGTGACAATAAAAAGAAATTGGGAGAGATTGAAGGCAAAGTCGAGAGTCGAGAATGGGTCGAATAAGAGGAAGAAAAGCAAAAAAAAAAAAAAATGTGTAAAAAAAAGCTGCGATAAAATATGGAAAAACTGATTCAGAAAACGTCTCTCTCTTTCTTTTTTGCTTCTCATTTCAATTCAGTTTTTTTTTTGGAACATAAAGTCACTTTTTGAAATTTGGCAAATGTTTTATAAAATGGGAAAATATTTCAGCATTCATCGATCCATCCATCAGCAAAAGATTAACAACAAATGTTCTCTTAAATTTAAATAATCTTTTTCTTTTGAATTTCTGAATATGATGAAATAGCAAATTGTTACTTACAACAATGCATTTAGAAATGAAAAGTTGAGAAGAGTGAAGGGGAAAGGAACGGAGTGCAGGAAAGGTCATTATATTTCACCTGTTCACCTGCTGACATCAAATCATTCATATTCATTTTATCCTATCATTGTTAATACCTAGCAATCAACAAAAGGTGCAACTTTCATTTTATTTATTTGCAAAGTCTGCTAATTATTAATTAATAAACTCTCTTCTGCAGTTTGATAAATTAGAAGGAGATTATTTACAATCTCGATAATTATTAATTAATAAGCTCTCTTTTAAAAATTTTCATCATTTGTTGTGCTCAAAATTTCATCAGGCATGAAAAAATATTTTTTTTAAAAAAATAAGAAGCTCATAGGTAATTGAAATATTACTTGAGTTAAACAATTCCTCTTTAAAAAGAAAACTTGATGATATCAAAAAAGGAAGGATCAAAAATATGCAAAAGCTAGAACATGTCTATAATTAATAAATTTTGCAAAAATTTGCATAAACTTATCAATGATCTATTTATACCTGATTTAATTTATCGAAAAATTAATTTATTACATATGATTATTATAATACAAATCAGCAGATATGATTACATTTATATAATTTATGTTTACTAAAAATTGATAATCATACATGCAAAAATTTTTCTAACTTTTACAAAATACTCAATCGGTCAATAAAGATGACAATTTCAGAATAATAATTCGATCAATAAATATGATAATTGATAATAATAACTCAATCAATAGTTGGTATTTTTACATGATAATTGGAATTAAGGTTGAATAGCACCTTTTATGTGGAATTTGACCGATATTAGATGACTAAAAGAAAAGTGCTAAACAAATTTCGGAGAAAAATCAACTATATCTCAAATTTTTCGGACTACATCTCTTCGCCTAATCAAGTTGTTAAGTTTAATGTTAAAATTAGCTTTAAAAAAAAAAAGCGAAATCTCTAATCCTAATCAAATTTTAAAATTTGGTGTTGAAAATTAGCTTAAACGAAATAAAATACTCAATGATTAGAAAAACTTGATAAGTATGGAATCGAAAAATATTGACAATTGAAGAAAAATTTCAATTACTTGCACTGTGAAGTTTAAAAGCAGAAATTATTTCAAAAATTTAAAAACTAAAATTATTTAGAGAAGAATGCTAAAACAAGCTATAATCAGGGCAAAATTATGAAATATATATTAAATTGAAGCAAAAATAATAGATAAAATTATGAAATCATAAAAAACGAAATAATTAATTGGACCAAAAAAAAAAAAAAAATGTAAAATATGATTTTGATAAATATATGATATATTTAGTACAGGCATAAATAATATATTTTCTGAACTTTTGAAACAGATAGATGTGGTAGTGAATAAAAACATATCCTGACATAGAATAAATCACAGAATTTGGCTATAGTTAAAAAAGATTTCCATGATTTAGCAGAGATTAAAATAATGATGGAAAAATTCAAAATAAGCCATATGCCAATTTTGTCATTTTGTGCTATCTATCATATGACGAAAATAAGCCAAGAAAACTTAGAATTGATGAAATTCAAACCAAGAAAGCCAGAAACCAATAAGGCCCAGGCCAATGAAAGCTAGGAAACAATGAAGTCCAATATTTAATTTAGTTGGATCGGAGAATAGCTTAAAAGTATATTGCAAACAAATTGAATGATAGATAGAATAGTATTTTTGAATAAAAATGAAGAAAGTAAACAGAAAAAAGAAAAAAAAAAAAATACTTGGGCCAACCATTTTGGCATAATTATATGGACTAATTCAATAATTCGATAAATTTTGCTCGGCCTAAAAAGAAATTGAACGAAAACTGAGTAAAAATTTCTAGTTATTTTAGTAATAATATCAAATCTTCCAGTAATATAGTATCATTTATTTTAGTAATAATATCAGAATTTCAATTATTTTTGGAATACTATCAAATCGATTATTTTTTCCTCCAAGAAAGAAAAAAAATTTGTTATTTTAAGTGAAATAGAAATGAAAAGACTACTTGAATGATGCAGGAAGTATTAATTAAAATGACATAAACAGAAGGGAAATTCGAGAAAATAACATTAATTAACTCTTATCTATAAAGCAAAAAAAAAGTAATTCAGTTCAAATATATAACGCAAAATTAGAAAAAATAAAATTAATCATTTAAAAGTTAGAAAAAATTTAACAATTAAAAAATTATGGAAAGAAGATTAATTTCAATCACATGATACTTATCATTTCGACTAAATTATATCAACAAATTATGTTATATTGAAGTTAGTTTTAATTATATTACTAATTGAATCATATTGAAAATTATCAGTTAACAATAAAATTTTATTTGCACGATCGATATGATAAAATAATTGATCATTTTATCAGGTGGCTAAATTTATTGTTGTGATATAGCAAATGATACAAATGGGTTATAGATTAATTTTTTTTTTAAAAAAAAAAAGATTGATTAAATTAGACAATAAATGAAGAATTAATTTAGAAATATAATTTGATAATGAATTTGAAGCACTGCAACATCTCGCATATTATTGTTAATTGATGTAATTATCAAAATTGATCGATCGATATTGCCATCCTAAAGGATGACAATTCAATGGAAACAACAAAATAAATTTAAGAAGCACTTAAGATTCATTTGGGATAAAGAAAAAATAATTATTTTAGTGTTGTTAAGAATTTGTTAAGAATAATTGACAAAATGCCAAAAGAAACTTTTCAGATAATTGGAAAAAAAAAAAAGAAAACTTTCCGCTTATCTGCTGATACGAAGAATTTGATTGTTATCTGATAAGAAGAATTCATGATTGTTTCTTATCTGTTGATAAGAAAAGAGCAATAGCTATCAATTGATGATGATTATTAAAATACTTTCATCTAACAATACTTGGCCAATTTCAAATAAAAACATAAATAGTTAAGCTTAGCTTAGGCCTAAGTCAAATTGATATTTATTTGAGTCCAAAATTGAATTATTTAGTCCAAAATTGAATTACTCGAGTAATAGTTTACAAAATTTTCGAAACAAAAAAAAAAAAGCCGTATAATTCTATCCAAACATAAATCTTTGCTCCAATTAGAATTATTAAAGACAAATAAAGAAATTAGAATATTACTTTTTTCAAAACTTTTTAAATTTTTCATCAAAATATCTATAAAAAAAAAAAAAAAAGAAAGTTTCGAATTAAGTTGCATTAATAACTGAGAAATCTTTTTACAAAAATTATTTCATTTTAACATTTCTCTAAAAGATTTCTTAATTTAAAAATCAGTGATTTTTGAACAGTTGTTAATATATTTCTAGCTTGTTTATGATGTATATATGATAAACTTTGAAAGAAAATCAAACTTAAATGTCATTTTTTAATCGCATTTTCATTTTCTTTTCCAATCTATACTTATCAACAAATAACTTTATAAAGTTTTTTTCCATTTACCTAAAGTTGGTTTTATTATTGATAATCTATCTAAAGTAAATTTTGCAATTATCAACAGATCATTGATCAACTTTATTTGACCAAATATCACTGATTATTCTTATTGACTTCAACTTTGCCGAAAAGGTCATTTTACGACAAATTGATATTTAATGCATCAATGATTTACGAGCGATCTTTGATTTTTTTTTATAATTTTTGAAATTTGGTACAACATAATAAGTTGAAATTTACAATAATACATACACTTATAATAGATCAAAAATTAAAAATCTAAAATTGAAACACTCATTCTTAAAATGTGAAAATTATCAAACAAATTCTGTTCAAATTTCCGTTGCTTGTATTAGTCGTTACATTTTTGAAAATAATTTAAATTCAAAAATCGTTAAATTTCAAAAAAAAAAAAAAAAAAAAAAAAAAAAAAGAAGAAACATTTCGATTGCTTCATATATACAACAACTGCATTTGACATGCAATTATGTCACCAAAATTGGTTGACAAATGTTAAATAAACTAAATGAAATGATTTCGAGAATTTCGAAATTTTTGAGATTAATAATAATAGATACATTCAATTTGAGGATATATAAAAATAGCGGAAGTGAATAAAAACGAAAGCTTAAAAATGAATTCAAATTTAAACTTGACAACGAATAAAAATCGAAACTTGAGAATGAAAGAAAAAAACTAAAACTTTTATTAAAACTTGAATTTTGATGTCTTAAAAGTCAAAAATTTTTTTTGCTAAGAATTATTCAAAAAAATTTTTCAAACAATGCAATGAAAAATCGATGTAGTAATATTTTCATTTGTTGCTATGGAGAATATTTCTTTTGTATCTTCTCTGTCTCTCTCTCTCGTTGAAATAAAATTTAAAAGTTGAAAGGAAAAAAGTGAAATTTAAATGAATTCAAAATGATGGCATTCTCAATTTTAACGATCAAATAGACAAGAAGAAATGATAATCAAAAAAAAAAAAAAAAACTTAGATCAAGTGGAATAAAAATTTTCAATCAATTTTAAAATTATTGAACCGATGAGAAAGATGAAAAGATTTTTTTTTAAAAAAAAATCAAATTTTTCTTTTTTTTTTTCTTTTTTTTTTCATCTTTCAAATTCTCAAGAGAATTTTAGAATTAAAATATACGAAAATTTTCTATGATTGAAAAAAAAAAAAAAATGGAAGTGTTGTCGTTTTAAATTTGAACTATTTCTCCACAAATGGCCATAAATTGAAATTCTAAAAGAAAAGAGTAAATAGCAATTTTGATCTCATCAAAAGTATGTTCTTTTTAAAATTATCTTTATTTCTTAGAAGAAGTTAATACAAATTTTGAAATTAATGTTTTTAGAATTACCTTTGACCTTTAAAAAGAAACAAAAAAGTATCAATTTTGATATTAGTAAGTAAGTTCCTTTTAGAATTTACTTGAACATTAGAATTTACCTTTGACCCTAAAAAAGCAAATAAAAATTTTGATATTATGAAGTATGGTCATTTCAATATCAACTTTTGACCTTTAGTTTTTCTAAAAATTCATCCATAAAGCAATTCTTATTCATTTATAATCAATTTCTGTTGCAATTAATCCACTACAAGAAAGAAGTCAAATAATTATAGATTTTATAATCGTGTAATTAAATTAAAATTAGACAATAGCCAACTTTTTTTTTTTTTAAATTCACTCTAACATGCGGAAGGAAGAAGTGAAAACATTCAAATTCAAATGATCATTTAGTAAGTGATAATCAGTAATGATTGCGATGATAACATTTTTGGTTTAACAATCAAATAATTATGGATTTAATAACATTAGGCTTATTAATTAAATAACTATTAATTTATTAGACAACTTATGTTATAATTTTGTGTTAAATTGCACTGATAATAATTCACATTTCGTTTTTTTTTTTTTTTTTTTGCATTTTAGCATTTGAAATTAACGTTAAATTATATTTTTTTAGCCAAAATTTTTCCCTAAGAAAAAAAATAGAAAAATTACTTAAAAATTTTTTGTTTTAAAACGAGTCTTTTTTTAAATTAAAGTTATAATAGAATTTCAAGTAATAATTTTATCAAATGCAATATGTTCTGCATGCTAGAATTTTTGCATTAATTATCTTAGGTTCCCATGAAATAAATGATTCTTGATTCGTTATCGCTAGAATGGAAATGCTAATGCTAATCTAATTTAAACTAATTTTGAGCAATTAAAATTAGCTTAAAATTCTTAATTAATTAATTAATTAATACGCATAACTTTTGCTTATTTTCATTAATAATTTCTGCACATTAAATGCCTTAATGTATCACTTTAGATTAATGAAAAATGAATTTTCAAACAAATCTATCGCAATATAATGGAATGAAAAATTAATATTAATTAAGCTTGAAAAGTATCATTTAGTAAAAAGAGATGAATGGAAACTTTTTTTTTGCTAACTTACTCTGTAAGAGCGAAGTTGAATTTTAAGTTGAATTTCATTCTAAGAATTTTAAAGCGAAAATTTGAGTTGACAATATGTGACAACTTGAAAAGAGAAAAAAAGATTGATTGAAATAGTATAAAAGGATCGGCTCTAGGCTCTAGGCTTTAGGCCACGAAAAAAAAAAGAAAGAAATTACTCTCTGAAAGAGTACTAGGATTCTTGAACAATACATGTATAAGTATATATAACATGTAATTGCTAGACTAATATACTATTTGAAGTAAACAATTGACAAGTTTGGCCAAAACAATGCTTTTTATTCTACTTATGAAGTAAATAGATATTTGATATGTATGTCTGGCATGCATCTATACATGCATGCATGCATCTATACATGCATGCATGCATGAATGCATGCATGCATGCACGTAATTTTATGCACATGTTTATTTTTTTCGCAATTCATTTCCGGAAAAAAAGTTTTTGAGCCGGAAAGAATGAAAATTTGCTGCTTTTTAATATCAATTTTATAAGCATTGTCATTTAGTTTGTCAAAATAGATTTCGAAGGATTTTTTTTTTTCTCATAAATATTGTCATATTTTATTTGCTAATTTCAAATAAATATGAATTTAAATTATTCGATAAAATGATGCGATTATTTCATTTGTTCAACTTGATTATAATTAAATTTGAAATGATTGAAAATTGAAATTAATTCGATTGGAATGATGTAAGACATTTTATTTACTTTTTGATTCAGAAAAAAAAAAAAGAAAAAATTTGTCATTCCAATATTATTTCTTGGAATTTAATGAAAAAAAAAAAAAAATCCAATATTTCTCGGAATTTTTTTTTTCAAAATTACCGATTAAAGTTCAAAATAATTTAAAACAGCCATAAAAATAGATGAAAAATTTCGGTTAAATAAATATTTTAAAATTCTAAAAAAAAAAAGATCGAAAAATTGATTAAATGGAAAAAAAATTTACAAAAATTTAACTTTTTCAAATAGCAGCATTCATTGCGCTCCCCTAGATTATCAACAAAATTGAAAAAAAACATGCAGCTTAAATTTCAAAAATTTGTTTTTCAAAAAAAAAAAAATTCTAAATGAAAATTAGCATAAATTTTGAGGACGAATAAGCAATGCGCAATAGTGCAAGCTTTTTTTTTTTCTTGGCTTTTAGTTCCTTCAGATTCCCAATGGACTTGGAAAAAAACAAACTTTTTATAACTTTTTATGACTCAAAAACTGAAATATCACATTTTTTTGGGGAGAAGCGAAATAAATTGATTCTTTGAACGTTGCATCGATTATGAAGTGGCATGGAAAGGAAACAGCTGAAAGATCAAAGATCGCATTCCCGATGGGTGCGGGAGAAATTCTGGTTCGAGGAAAATAGTTTCAAAGTAAAAAAAAAAAACCTTGCAACTTTTATTACTCAATGCTGTACAGGCCAAGTATTGGCTTTGTAATCAATTAATTGGCAACTTTTCTTGGCTAGTTTTATCCCCAAATTGAAAAGATTACATTTTGCCCGATTAAATTTTGGCCCAACACAATGTCACTTTTTTTGTTTTTTCGGAATTTTTTTGAGGAAAATCAAAGACTAAAATTATTTTAAAATATAGAATTTCAAATTTCTATTTTAAAATTTAGTCAAATTCCAAACTCTCTAGAAATTGTTTTCGTGAATTTAAAATTGTAAGAAAATTAAATAATTTTAGAGAAAAATTGAATTTAAATGAAATAATTTAATTTCGACGCTTCAAAAATTGTTTTTATGAGGAAAACCGAAAGTTGTAAATATTTAAGCATACATATGGAAATGGAATAAATTAAAAAGATTATAAAGAATTTATCTTTCTTTACTTCTTCTTCCAATATTTCTCGCCCCAAATCATAAATTTGGATTTAAATTTAATTTAAAACACAACAGATATTTAATTTCGGAGATTATAAATAGCATAACTCATTTGATAGATTTCAAATTTGCCTTGAGCCAAAAGATGATACATTGAGCTGTAATTGCAATATTCTATAATCTGAAATGAAATATTAAATTCATTTGAAATCAAAAATTGAAATTATACCGTTCTAAATATTTTTTCATATTTTACAAAAAGATACATCGAAAACTGATACTGAAAAACTTATGCACAATTACGATAGCAGTAACATTTTTTACGATTAAAACAGTTCGAATTTATCAAATTTGATTGCAATTGTTATCATTGTATTGATAACAATTACAATCAGATCGATTTGAATCCCGAAATCTTATTGATTTCCGATATGATTCAGAGATCTTTCAAAAAAAAACTATTAAACTTCATCAGATGTAGCATTACAATTATTGACATTTTCCTATTTGAAAAGAACCGATTGGATCCGAAAATCGATAAAAAAAGACGATTGGATCCAAAAATCTTCGAAAAAGCTGGCGGCAATTCAAAAATTTATAAAATTAAGCATAAATAAATGATTGAAATATTTATGAAAAAATATTTTTCAATGAAATTTCATAAGTCGTAAACCTTTTGCGATATTTTTCAACAATAGGCATCTAATGATATTTTCTTAAAGCAACAATGAGCATTTTGCTCATCTTCAAGAAAAATCAAAGAAAGGTCGCAAGATCGCATTGGTGAAGAATGGAATTTGAAAATTTTGATTTTAATTCATATTCCGAAATCTTATCACTGATATTCATTACTTTGGCAGACATCTTTTTAACAATCCACTGATAAGTAAAGTGATCGTAATATCACTATGACTGAAATTTCATCATATTTCAAAAAAAAAAATAAATAAATAAATCTTTTTGTTTCTACGATAACTAAAAAAAAAAATGCTGAAAAATTTATCGAAGAAAGGGTTATGAAAAACAATTTTGAGAAATAAATGTATTGATTTTATCGTTATCAATGATTAAGAGAAAAGTAAAATTTTTTTTGTTTAATTTTATTCGAATTAAAGCGATATTATTTATTGATTGCTATTTTAACAAAGTTTAACTGCAATTAAATAGAAAAATGAAACGAAATTTTTGGTGCATGAATTTTGAAATTAAAAAAAAAAAAAAAAATGAAATTTGAAGCACGAAGAGGCAGAAAGGAATCAATCAAAATTTAACGAAAAAAAAAAGTAAAAAGAATTTATTTTTTTAAATTTCGGTTTGACACTTTCTGAAAAAAATATGTAATAGATTTAATATCGAGAAAGATGAATATATGTCTAAATAATACCGAAAAAAATGGAAATTTTCAACCAAAATTTTAAAAAAAATGTATTTCATTTTAAAATTTCATAAATTTTTAAAATGGAAATCTTTGATTTATCTTATCATAAATATGATGGCAAAATAATCTTAGCCGCAATCTTCTGCCTAAAGGAATGAAATGGAATAAATTTTTATGAAGTGCTAATTTTTATTTTACTAAATTTTTGATTTTTTCTATCATCAATGTCTTATCACAAATTTATCTTATCATAGATATAATTGATCCTAACTACAATCTTATGCTTGAAGAAATAAAATGAAGCAACTTTTCATGAACAGTTAAGTTTTTACAAAAGTTTATGAAAATAGAAGTTTTCGATTTTCTTATCATCACTTTTCATAGATTTGTCTTATTATAGATATCACTGATCCTAGCCACAATTTTATGATTAAAAAATGATATGAGGCAAGTTCTCGAGAATAGCTAATCAATTCGGAAAAATCAAGAATTAAAAAATTGGATAATATTGAATTCAAAAAGAAAGAAAGATCATTAAAACCATATATATTTATGATGAAAGGAAAGAAAATTCTTGTTCATCAATTTATTATTTGGCCAACTTTGGCTATAGAAAATGGCAAAATACCCTTGGGGATTTGATTCGATGCGAAAAAAAAAAAAAAAGAAAAAAGAAAACTAACGACAAAAATTGTCCATCATTTCTCATTTTTCTTTTTATTTGTTAGAAATTTTGCAAAAAAAAAAAAAAGAAAAACGAAAACTACCATATATAATATAATTAAGGTTATTTAATGATCCAACATGAATTAGCATAATAGCAGATGATAACAAATGAATGATTCAAAGTTTTCGTTTTTAAATTTTTGAAAACTAATTATCAAAATCCATTTATCTAATTTGCATTTTGCTAGAAATAGAATTTTTACATATTTTTTGATCCACTGCTTTTCAATAAATGTTGAAATTAATCTCCTTTAGGAAGACTATCCAAAAAAAAAAAAAAAAAAAAAAAATTATCCGTTATTAATGGCAAAAATGTTGCCATTTTCAATCTTTTCACTTTTCGTTTATTTCAAAACTAGCTAAATTCAAATAATCAAGAAAATTATTTCAAAAAAAAAAAAAAAAAAGCTCCTATTTACGAAATTTTCAACTGATACGGTAACTGATATAAGAATTCTAACGGATGTAGTAATTTTAATCCTTTGAAGGAATATTAGTAATAAATAATATTCATTAATCATAAATTTATTATTTTCAAACCTTTTTCTTTTTCACTTATTTCGAAATAACTAAATTCAAATAATTAAGAAATTAACTTCAAAAAAATGTTCTTGTTTTTAAATTTTCTTACTGATATGATATGTGATGTTTGATCTTTTAAGTAGAAAAATTAATCATTGAGTTTTTTTTAAGGTCAAAATTGTATTCATTCGCTGTCACATACATGGCTTATGTTGTAATTAAAGTTGCCAAGTGATTAAATTATCACATCTGATAATTATCTTATCTTTTAGATTACTTAATGATCTCAAATTTTCCTACTCATTATCAGACGTCATTAATTATTACAATTGATAAATAGCAGAAAGATCGGTAAATAATAAATGATAATGTAAATATATTTGTTGTGTAATTAAATAATAATTCAGGAAAAGAAAGTAATATAGTTTTCCAGAAATAGTCTAACTTTAAGTGGTACCACAAAAAAGGCTACTTTTCTTCTCTATTAAACAATTTTGATAACGTATCAGTACTTCAAATCAGTTCTCTCTTCCTTATTCAATTTTATCAATAATTAGAATTCAAAATATTAAATTTAATTATCCGACAAAAGAAAGTATTTAATATTTAATGACACGAAAGCTTCTGCCTATAAAAGTCATCATCGTAAGTTCAAAGTTCAAGAGATACAAGTAAAATATCATTTATTGAATTTTATGCCAAAATGATGTGCGGCATTTATTTAATTAATAAATTTTATTCTGTTCATTCTTTTTTGGTGGCATTTCAGTAATTAGATCATTAAATTTACATATCGAATCCAATTTTAAAAAAAAAAAATGCATATCGAATCTAATTTATTTAAAAAAACTAATTATTCGAAAAAGAAAAATGCCAATAATTTATTTTGAAAAAAAAATCAATTCCAATCTTCTTAAATAAAGAACTTCTTATCTAAAAATGAAAAAATAGGAATAGAAATAGAAATAGAAGCATTTAAGCAAAAAGATATAAATTCTGAAAAATGTCAAATACATTAAACTTAATAATGAAAAAATTACAATTTATTTGACGTTTTGAAAATGAATCAATTCTGACAAAAACAAATTTTAGAAAAGAATAAAGATTTCGAAGATTCTGAAAAATTACCAACGTTGATTTCATTTGAAACATGAAGATTCTTACTTCGTTCTTTGTTTTTTTTCCAAGTTTTTTTTTTTTTTTTTTTTTTTTCAAGTTATATAAGAAAAAGCAAGCTAATCAAACAGACCATTGTCGAAAATAAAGAAGATAACGAACAAAATCTAACAATAATAAAAAAATAAAAGAAAAAAAACTGGAAGAAATTCAAAAAATAAAAACATTCTTTAACAAAAAAGAAATGAATAGAATTCATTACCATATTTTTTCTGGAAATATAAATTTTGAAAGCAAAATTTATAAAATTTTAAATTTTCTTATAAGTTTGCTTCCCTTATATTTGTGACATCCTTACTGTGGAAATATTGATCAACATTTGGGAATAAATCAAATTCTTTTTTTTTTTGAATACAATCTCCGATAATATAAATGATGTTATATTTATTTTCAAGTATAAATTTATAGTTGATAACTTGAAAAAAAGTATGGAATTTGAATGAAATTTCAGAAATTTTGCTGAATATTTTTGATATTATTTAAAATCCTGACTAAAAATTAGTGTTAAATAAATTTATTGATTTCATAGAAAAACTTTTCCTTTTTTTTTTTTTTTTTAATATGCATACGGTGTAATTATATAGTTATCAAAAATTGAAATTTTTGAAGCAGTCGAATCAATTGCAAAATTTCCGAAATGATTAAAACGAAACAAATAGTTTGCAAAATAAAAATAAGCATTTCAAATTAAGCACTTTTTTTAAAGATTCGAAATTGCAGAACTTGTGTTGGAAAACCGAAATAAAGGTTATTCACATTAGTGTAAGTTCAACTTCCGTTCTCATTTTTATTTAGTAAAAAGTTAAATATGGTAAATGTTAGTTAAAATTGTTAAGAATAAGATGATTGATCACACTATTGTAATAGACTAAAACACAAATGTAATCTCGACATTATTTGAAACTCTAAACTACTTTTTTGCAAAGGTATTAATGACTTCCGCTATGGAATTTTTACCACCCGAACCAGGACCAAACTCATTAACGGCAACAGATCAAATAATCATCAAAGACGGTGCTCGCTTGATTGATGCGACCGCGTCTCGGATTCCACACACCCAGACAGCACCATGGGTGGACGAAAATGGTATATAAGCGGGAGCTGACGATCCGAAATTCATTCGTTCATTCAATCAAAGTACGACGTCGTTCCGCCGCTCCATCGCCATCTACCTCTCCCCTTTTTTTTTATATAATTTTTGCACGTTATTGTTATATATTTGTCACGTATTGTGCGTCGCGTCAGCTAATACTGGACGACACCTCACGCGTTGTAAACGAAGTAATAAAATACTCCTATTATTTAGTGTCGTGAAACACCTTATCCTAACACAACCAAGTTACACGACGCTATCTGGTGCCCGAGGGTGAGGTATGTCTTTCAGTTTAAACGCGGCGGCACAACCAACTAAAGAGAACTTAGTCAAACTTCTCGAAGAGGTCAATACCATTGTTCTGACACCGGATCCCAATCTCTCTCGAGAAGAACTAAGGCGGTATTATGAAGTAAAGGAGAGAATCTTCAAAGAAAAGACCAAGCGACTCGACCTCTGTATCAACATGCTGGACTCCCTCGACAAAAGTTGGTTGGAACTCGTTCAGAAAACAACGCTTCCAATTCAACGAAAAGAAGAAGAAGCGAAATACGCCAGAATGGTCGAGGATGAAACAGGTATTCTAAAGTTAATTAGTAGGGGAAAGGAAGCAAAAATTACCTTAGAAATGTATATGGATGACTTCCAACTAGCTGTTCAACAACTAAGCGAAGTGAAAGCCGAAGAACCAGTCTCTCAAGGGGAGGTACCTCGAACAGTTCGAGCGACTGTGAATCTACCACAGCTGCCGCTACCAACGTTTAGTGGCGACCCCAAACTCTGGAGAGAATTCTGGAGTGGGTTTAGTGCCGCGGTACATTTCCAAGACATTCCCGACATTCAGAAGCTTAATTACCTGATGTCGTGTCTGAAAGGAGATGCTCTATTGGCCGTTAGGGGCTATGATATCACTCCAGAAAATTACGACCCAATCGATTTCATCTCACCTGGTTCCTCATTAATGCTGTCATGAGTTTTTTGAGGAAATGAGTTAGTGATTAGTGAATGAAAAGAACTTACGGTTTGAATCGAATTGTAAGACGCGTGGACCAATAGTTTTCACGTTTATTGAGATAAAGCAAATAATAGATAACAGATAATATATATGATGGAGTTTAAGAAGTAGAAGTTGCAAAATAAATTTAAAAACAGTCGGGGTTTACAAAAATAGAAAAATTAAGGTCAGATATATAGTTCACAGCCAAATTTTGGTAGAAACCGTCGAAGTTTGTTTTGGAGGAGAGATTTGCCGCAGTCGGTTGTCAGTCAGAAAAATTTTCAGAATGAAGCTTATCCCCTAGTTAAGGGGTGTAGATTATGGAATACAAAAAGTGAGTGACAGTTTTTTCATGACAAAACACATTAGCATACAGATGTACATAATTATACATGCTAAATGATTATAAATTAGATAACAGATTCATCTCTCAATGCGGGAAAATGTTGGAATTTCGCATAATGAGATGAATCTTTTATCTAGAAGATGTTTTACAAAAACAACTTCAGTAGATGTTCAAAATACAGGATTAGCAGGTGTTCAAAAATACAAATTTAGCAAGTGTTCAAAATACAGATTTAGTAATTTGAGATAGAAGAGTTTATTTTAGAAAAATTGTTTCGGAATTTCCGACAATTGCTACTGTCTCCTAGCAATACTGAAAAGCCTGAATTTATTCCTGGTAGACTGAGTACTAGGTACCGACTTATAAGATATTGGCGCGACACTCTCAGAACCTTAAACATATTCTGGGAGAAATGGAAAAATGAGTTTTTTGACCAGTCTAAGAAAAATGAGTTTTTTGACCAGTCTAAGGGAACGAACACAGAGAGAACATAGATCTCCCAGAAGCACAGAAAAAAGAACACCGCACGAGGAAGAAATTGTGTTGGTCAACGAACCGGAAACACCTCGTGGTATGTGGAAATTGGCAAAAATAAAGCAAATCAATAGAAGTAAAGATGGCGAAGTAAGAAGCGCCCAAATACAAATGCCGAATGGGAAGCTCCTCGAAAGACCGACAAATATATTATATCCCCTAGGTATTACCAGTGGAAAAGCAAAGGACAAAAGGGAAAAAGCGAATCTTGACAAAGAGGAATCAAGAAGTCAATCACCGATGTTCGAGAAACCAATGGAAGAGGACAAACAAGAAGAACCCATTGCTCGTCGTACAAGAGGTGCTACCAAACGTCTAAATCCACCAAACATAATCAACTGTATTTGGAAAGCAATACTGTTGATAGCAATTGTATTTATACTACCAGTCAATGCAAAAATCGGCGAAGATTGCAAATGGATATCCGGTGTTCCTTTCAACGTCCCAAAGGCATGGAATTGTGACGAAATCTTGGAACAGCACGTCTTGCCGTCAAGAGTTGCGGTATACACACGAACCCATGTGAGAATACCTGCAATAAGATGCAGCAATATCACTCGAACGGTATGTACGAAGGCCTTTCTCAGATTATCATTATCTGTAGTCTCCGATCAAACGACTAATACCCCGACATCTGCCTCTTTCTGTATGGAATTAAACGAACAGAGGAAACTAAAAGGAAGTACCCTGAAACAAGTGTCTCCCAACAAATGGAGTACCAATCATGAAGTGGAATATTCTTACGGATGGTTCGGAGTTCGATGTCAATCAACAACGAACTTTGAATTTACGAAGGGAGAATTATTTCTGTATGACGGAAGAAGTCTAGTATCGGACCTCGACAGTACTGAACATTGTGCTACCCAAAGTGGAGTATGCATAACAAACAACAGCATTGTTTTATGGGACAGAAGGGAAGCGATTTCGAAATGCTTGTATAGGGAAATCGGAACATATGATGCGCTAATATATGGAGATCATATAATCATAGACGAGCTGCAAACTTCATTTGTTTTTATTGAACAAAATAAAACATCTTCGATTACAAACTGTGAGTTCTTAGAGCCATATTTTATGGATGGAGATATCATCATTGATAAGAGGATCAAGAAGTCCATCAGCAATCAAGAAACAAAGGCCGCAAATCAAGAAGCAAACAGCAACCCAGCTCAAGAGAAACGAGTAATTATGACAGAAACGCACCCGGAAATGCATAAAGATCCGGAGAATGCAAAATTATGGGAAATTTTAAAATCTCGATATGAAAATTGAAAAAAAAAGCTACTCATCGATTAAAGATTTAATTCATTTCTTTTTTAATCACAAATATTACTCACATTAAAATAAAAAAATTCATAAGTTTGAAAAACTTGATTGCGCTATATTTTTGTTGCTATCATTTTAAAATGTACAATTTTCAACATTTTTTTCATTTTTTTTTTTTTGTTTGAATTTTCAAACTGCTCATATTTTTTTTCATTTCAAGAAAAAGTACCGATGTTCACATTTTTTCATAAAAAATCCATTTCATTTCTTTTCATTGTTGATTCGATTTTGTAAAGAATTATCACTGATTGTTTCGGTGATTATCAGTTTCAATTGTCAATGATTGTTTTAAGAATTTTCATTGTTCTAAAGGTGTAAATATTAAATGACTTGTATTTTATAAGAAGATGCTGCATGCAAATAATCAAGAAATGCTGCATTTACAAATTAAAGAATGCTGCATGCAAATAATCAAGAAATGCTGCATTTACAAATTAAAGAATGCTGCATGCAAGTTTTCTTCAACTTATGTTTATGATAAAAAAAAAAGATTTAAATACTTGAAACAAACAGAGAGACAAATGATAATTGGGAAGACGAATTTTCCAAGTTGATTTATTTGTTTAATTTTCCTTTTTTTTTTTTTTTCTTTCAAAGATATTAAATGCACTGATAAATGAGTCTACTGTCATATTATTAAAATGAATATGCGTATGAAATGTGCATGATTTCAAAAAAGACAAAATTTATCAATAATTGTCAATTTTCAGCATTCGTTCTCTCTGACAGATCAATATATTCTCGATAACCAGTTGCCCCATTTCAACTAAACATTTTTTTTTTCCGAATAAATTCATACATTTCTTTGATTTTATCAACAAAAATAATATTTACTTCTGTGGAGATTATCAATCTCGCTTCATACTTATCAATTATGCTTATCACCAATCCGGTATCGTCCAGATATTTATCGGTGCATAAAATCCCGCCCGATAGTATGGTTTACTAAGAATCCAATTTTTAGATTGCTTATAATTCGACATATTTTACAGCTTGCCTTATCGTCAAATGCTTCTTTCATTTTCTTCCGGAAGTAAAATCTATTCCTCAGTTAATAAATTGGTAATTTAATTTACAAATAGAATTATCAGAAAATTTTGAGAATTTACGACTTAAAAAACAACAGTTAAAATTTGTTCGCTCTCAATGTGTCGCACTTACCTTATCAAGTTATTTGATACTTCCAGCATAAATTTCATTAAAATCTAAAATACAGATTGATCGAAAATTTAAAATGTGAACAGACAAATAGTTTAAAATGCAAAAATGTTTAAAATAAAAGTTTATGATTAAAATAAAGTTTAAAATGAAAACTTAACGGAAGGGAGAGAGAGAGAGAATAAGCGTAAATGACGCATGACATGACTTACAGACACATTTCTCTCGATTTCCTTAACTTTACGAAAAGATATTCATACAGTTCGGAAGTCATTTCTCTCTTATTATTGACTGGAAAAAATGAAAATGTCTAGGCAGAAATGCATTATCCACTTCCATGCACACGCAAACAGATGCAGTAAACTTCCATAGTGATCGATGATAAGTGATTGAATTTATCAGGAAAATTTGACGGATACTATGAAAAATCGCAAATAGAATCGATACGTCTGAATGTCAGTTCAGATTGTTAAGAAATGTTTGACCACACTATTGTAAAGGCTAAAACTCAAATGTGATTTCGACATTATTTGAAACTCTAAACTAATTTATTGTTATTGATGATATCTTAAAACTTTTGCAAATGTATTAATGACTTCCACTATGGAATTTTTACCACCCGATACCAGGACAAACTCATTAACGGCAACAGATCAAATAATTATCAAAGACAGTGCCCGCTTGATTGATGCGACCGCGTCTCGGATTCCACACACCCAGACAGCACCATGGATGGACGAAAATGGTATATAAGCGGGAGCTGACGATCCGAAATGGATTTGTTTGATTTTATTCCTTTTCACCCAACCAGGAGGACGAGCTGCTACCACCACCGCCACCTTTTTTTATATTATTACGTTATATATATTTTTTCATCCTTATTTATTATATGCAGCGTCTGGACGACTCCTCATGCTTTATATAGAAAGTAATAAAATACTCCTATTACTTAGTGTCGTGAAACACCTTACCCACACATAACAAGTTCCATGACAACTTGGTTTTTTTTTTTTTTTTTATGAAAAATAAATTTTTGTGAAAATTTATTGATTTCGCAGATTTCTTCCTTAAATATGATTCGGTAAATTAAAAAAAAAAAAAAAAAAATATTCAGTAGATGTTCACGTAATAAACTTGAAAAATCAATAGTTTTTCATAAAACTATGATTTGTTGAGCTATTTTTAAGAAAATATAAAAAGATTTCATGTGAAAAAACTTTTGAAATGATATAACAACAATATTACTTCAAGTTTTAAATAAATTTTTTAAATTAAATAGTATCAGAGCACGGATTTATTAAAGTTAAATTTCTAATTGGCAAAGAATTAATCAAATTCAGGAATACAACCAATGAGATTTTCTATCTCGGTTTCTTTATATCATTTTATTCATAGAATCTTTTCCGGAAATCTCATTTAAAATATTTATGTTATATTTTAATTTAATTTAATTAATGATGTCGCTTGAGTTTACTTCATAGTTTCACTTAGATGTGTTAATTAATTTAAAATTTCGTTCCTCATTAAACTAATATTTTAAAAAATAATTGAAATGATTCATTTCGATCTTATTATTCCTGAATTTTGGTCTATCCTACAATATGAATTATATGAAACTAATACAAATGGCGCAAAGAAAACGAACCCGTAGAATTTAGTTACAGTAATATAGTATTCAATTATTTTTTTAAATTAAGGCCAAACTTTTTGAAGTTAGGTTTTTCGATCAAATTATGACCACTCATTCCACTTTCAGGGCTTTTTTTTAATTTTATAATTAGCATTCAAAAAAAAAATTTCAATCATTTCTTATTTTTAATTTAATCCTAATTTTTCAAAAACTAATCGTTAACTCAGAATTGAAATCTGACCAACGAAAAAATAAAATATAATTTTACAATTTTATATGCTTCAATTTTAATTTCACATGCTTTTACATGCTAATTTTCCAATTTTACAATATTTTAAAAATTTTACATGCTCGAAGATAATATTTTAAATCATTTTGCCTAAAATAACGAATATTTCAATTTATCACATACTTCAGTTTAACATCATATTTAACCTATTTTAACCTATAACTTTTTTTCCCAGTTTTTTATTTGAATTCATTTTCACGAATTGTGCAACTTTTCCTTCTACTAGTTTTCATGTTTGCTGCTTATTTTAATAATTCGAAAATAGAATATAACGAATAATGATTTCCGGGAGTTATTTTTCATTTCAAATATATTCTACTGATATTCTTTTTTTTCTTTTCAAAAATTATTTACCACGACGAATTCTTCCGGTTAAAATACGACACAAAACAAATTTGTCATACTTTTTTTTGTCATTTACGGAAGTATTTAAATGCAAAAAAAAAAAAAAAAATGAAAAAATAACAAAAATGGGTGTATTTTAGTGGTATAATTATTTGCCAAACTAAAAAGAATAATTTAAAAGCACCTGAAATTTAGCTATTCTTACCTTATTATTATTCAACCCAATTTCTATCTACCGCAAGTTTTAGTTTTTTTCTTTTCCGTCTTTTTCTAGAAAAAATTTCCATTCTAATATGATATTTCTACGATAATAATAGACAAATCATTAGAATTTGCATCGTTTTAATTTACAGTAATTCGCACAATAGAGCAAAAATTGAAGTAAAATATTGATGGGTTTATTTTTAACGTTGCACATTTTTTTTTTAATTTCAATTTTTTGAAATTAATAAGTTTTCATTTTTAGAAATTATAAAAAAAATGATGTCAAAACATGGTGGACATGGTAGTTTGGTACATCAAGCTAGCTTTGATCGTATACAAAATGCTGCAATACAACAACAATTGGTGGAAAAACATCGAAAAGAAATTGAGGAATCATTGGAATATTCTCGAGTAAGTTAGAGAAAATCAATTCTAATTTGCAACCTAAGTTTATTTTACTTATCATAATGCATGCAAATATTTTATCTTAATCAGCGGGATTGTTTGATCAATTTGGACGATGTATTTTTCGACAAAAATGACTGCAAAAATGTTAACTAGACATGGCATTCAAAAAGATTTCTCGAAAATAACCTTATTCAAACTACTTTACCAGATGATTAGGTTATCAATTCTTAGGAAACATTATCAATAAGTTACGGCATTTTTTTTCGATTCGTTTGAAATTTGCTTTTCTAAAAAACTACTTTTTGAGAAAAAAAATATTTTAAAAATTTTCTCCAATTATTACTCTAAGGTCGCAATGGAATATCCCGACTAAATTGATAATTGCAAGAGACAAGTTTGTGATTATTTTCAACTTTTTTTTTTTTTTTTGCTTTTGAAAAAGCCAGACATATTTATAAAAGACAAGTCTTTGAATTTATAAGGCTCTTAAGGAAAAGGCTATCGATACCTTTAATATTTGTTCATTATTATAATTCCTGTTTCTTTGATAAATGAAATTCAACATTTAAAATCAAGCTACATTTAATCATAATTAAATTCCTTAAATCTTAGCCCAGAATTAGAAATGAAGCGGAAGAAGCAGATTCTTGCTAAGTTTTGTAAAATCTTCACTATTTATAAAACATTCAATGACAATTTAAATGAAGGAATCTTGTCATCTATTTATGGGTTATTTTCGCTCTATGCGACATTATAATTCGTCATCTTTTTTCCGTATTTTCAATTGTCATCTGTCTTTGTTTTTCTGTATTTCCTCTTGTTTTTTTTATTTTCAATTATTTCTTTTCATTGTTATGCAAATGTTTATTGTCTTATTGTATTATTTGTTAAGATTCTAAAAAAATTGAACGATGAAGGCATTGCACTAATCTGGACATCTGGTAGTGATGTACCAATGCGAATTGCTATTATATTAGCTGCTGAAGGTAATTTTTTCATAAATATTCATAAATATTTACTGTAATCAATCGATTAACAAATTCAAATGCGAAATAAATCGATTTTTAATCTTTCAAATGATTTTATTGCATTAACAAAACAATTGTATAAATATTGCTTATCAATTAAAATTTTTGTTTATTTATTTGTATATTCTTTAACAGAAGATAGTACTCAATTTTTATCAACAATTTTGACGGAATATGATGCGAATGGTATATGTATCAAACATTTGGAAATACGTCCGGAACAAGAAAGAAATAGATCATATACAGTATCTGATGATAAAAAAAATTTGAAAGGTTATCAAAACTTCAAAAAATAAATTTCAGAACAAAGTTCACATTAAGTGTGTTAGGATAAATAAATTTACTGCATATGCCATGAAAAAATAAGCGATTTGTAAAATAAGCCATAAATAATAAAATCGAGATGAAAGTGGCAGATTTTCTTTTATATTTTTATGGAAAATTTAATGATTAATAAGTTTTTATTTAAGTGAAATTTGAAATTTTCATTGATTGTGAATGCACGAAAGATGCATTTCTAAACACAACAAAATGTCTATCAGATCAATATCATATCGAACGACTGAATGTTTATAATAATACCGGAGGATCGACAGAAAAAAGTATTTTTTTTTTCTCTAGAAGACTGATTAATTTTAAATATTTGTGAAAAATTTTGTCAACTTGATATTTAAATCTTTTCTTATAACTTAACTTTGTCGAGAAAGTTTTTTTTTTTAATGTCATAATACGGAGAAATCTTGGTGAGAAAAGTTTTACTGGTTAATGGAGGATTCATTCTTCGTTACGTGTCATAAGACAGAATAAAGTCAGATAATATCATGATTTTAGTTGATCGATTAGTTGCAGTAAAGAAGGACTGAGTATGATTTGAAATGGAGAGTATTGATTATCGACTGAATTGAGTGATTATCAGGTTGATTGACTGAGCAACGCAAAGTCAAAAGTTAAAGCTACTTCACTCATCAGAAATCTTAATCAGTGAGAAAAAAACATCATCAACCTAGAAAACCATTCTTAAGAACTGAGTAACCATAAATAACCACTACGTAATCTCTATATAACCATTGAGTAAGCACTAATTAACTACTGATTTAATGAACGCTAGAAGCTTCTCTTTATCCCGATGATTTCTGGTCTTTTAATAGGCAATGACTTACAATATACTATACAAAGGGTTTAGTTATCAGGACAAAAGATAAGAGATAGACAATGCTTACAATTTTAAACAATGCACACAAGCTTTAGTCCTCACAGCATTCCAAATAACATGATTTGCAGCAATTTAAACAATGCATGCAATCTTAAGCGGGTCGGAAGATGAGAGAACAAAGACATTTGTATCAAACTAAAGGATGAGATGCGAAGAAATGATTCATTTGATTGAGAAATATTACAAATTTCTGCTATACGAATAATTTTGATTGTTTCGTCGTATTTACATTATAAAATATCTCGCTTTTAACAACATTGACATATAAGCGACTAAGATGTTTTTTTCTTTTTTAACAAAAAATTACAGATATTTTATTTTATGCTTTTAAATACGATAATAAAGTAAAAACTCTTCTAAGCTTTTAAAAAATTTTTTGAAAGAAATTTTAAAAATTTTACAATTTTGTTCATTTATGCTAATTTTTTGAAAAAAATAAAAATCGATTAGGATGATATACTAAATATAAATAAATTAAATGAAATGATCGATTTCAGTTCCATGGTTTCCGAAACATATTTCTGATCTTGACAAATGCCGTCATTGTATAGTAAAATATGAACCAACATCTGATCCACGACATCCGGTAATTATAGATATACAATTATTTTTTCAACTGTCAATTTTTCTTTAAAATTTCGTAATCTTTTTTTTTTTTTTTAGAGAGAAAATTTTAAACAATGAATTTCAAAAATTTGAAAAAATAATATTAATGTGCCAAATAATAAAAAAATCATTGAGAGTCAATTTAAATGAAACGAAATAATTTTCTGACCTGCACATTAATCCAGTTTATAATTCTTATTTCCGTAAATTCGGCCGGCCGTCATGGATACTAATCGGGTTCGGTTATCCCGATGACTTTAACGTTTTGATCGAATCATTATTTTAGGGGTATGGTGATGAAGCGTATATTCGAAGAAGAGAAGAATTGAACAACATTGCTAAAGCTTATAAATAGTAAGTTTGTTGATGCCAAGTTATGATTGATCTAAACCTTAAATATTTCCTTTTTTCTTAATCATTATAAGGACAAAAATGAAAATAAAAATGAATTTCGAACAAAATTTCTTTTATCTGAAAAACATATATCAAAATATGAACTAAATGTTATATTTTTCCAGTCAAATTATTTCTCAATGACAAGTTTTCATTAAAAATTCAAGCAAATTTTCATTTCAGCGGTGATAATTTGCCAAATGTTGAATATAGTCCGGAAGAGCATAAAACTTGGGAAACTGTCTTCAGAAGACTAAAATCATTACATCATTCGCATACTTGTTTCGAATATCAACAGAATTTTCAACAGATGGAATTAGAAGGCCTTCTAGAACCTACTCGAATACCAAAATTATCGCTTATTGATAAATATTTGCAACGTAAAAATTTGCAAAAATTCCTAAAAATTCTCATCATTTGTGTTATTTAATATCATAAAGCAATTAATTGTATTTAAATTTATTTAAAAAAGTTGTATTTTAGATCATTTTTCATTTTCTTGGAAAATTTTTACTGCTGAATTATTTTAAACACAAAGTTAATTGAAGCTTTACTTCTCATCTTGCTTTTCTATTAATTGGATCTTAATGAATAGAATTAACAAGATACATCATGTAATTTTGTTTTTTTTTTTTGATATGACATCAAAATGTCGAAATTTTTAAAAGCTTAACCTTTAACCTCGTCCTCTCTCTCTCTCTCTCTCTCTCTCTCTCTCTCTCTCTCTCTCTCTCTCTCTCTCTATTTTGCTACTAAGTAAAATTCAATCTAGGAATTATACGATGTGTAAGTATTACACGTAATATTATCTCAATATAAAGAAAGAATTTTTTTGTAAATGATACTGCAGAATTCGAAAATGGAAATTAATAGATTATTTTGCAGGTAGAACTGGATTTACACTTCGACCATGTACTGGATTACTTTCAGCACGTGATTTCTTGGCTAATTTAGCATTTCGCGTTTTCCAAGTTGGTTTTTTTTTTTTCGAGAGTCATATTGTTTTTAAAACTTAATTTCTGAAAACTTTTAAAAGTTTCAAGAAAAGTTATTGCTTCGTTTTTTGTTAAGACTACCATGTACGTTCGACATCATAATTCACCGCATCATACACCGGAACCGGATTTAATTCACGAATTTATTGGACATTGTCCGATGCTTGCCAATCCGTTTATTGCCCAACTTTCTCAACAAATTGGACTTCTATCATTGGGTGCAACTGATGAACAAATCGAACAACTTGCTACGGTATATATTTTAACATGCCATGTCCTTTCCTACAGTACGCTTGATCTATATGCATACAGTATATTTATACGATACCGTATATTATTTAAATATTTGTTTCTTCATTTATTATTGTAACGATACGTGAATTATAATGAATCAATTCATCAGTTATATTGGTTCACAATTGAATTTGGTTTATGTCGTCAAAATGATCAACTGAAAGCTATCGGTGCTGGATTACTTTCATCATACGGTGAACTTACGGTATATCTTTTATATTCTTATTTTTATGGTTAAATATCGGATACCTAATAAATTAATTTTAACAAACTTAATTTCGGAATTTTTAATTTAAAACTAATTTTTCGAATCTCAAATTTTTTTTTTTTTTTAAATGGAAGTTTTTAAATTGAATTGTCATTTCTCTTTTGAACAATCAATGACAGACTAAAAAAAAAAAAAAATACATAATTTAAATGAATTGATTTAAAAACTAATTTCTTGAAGTTATAGGAAAAACCTAAGCAAAATTTAAGTTTTTTTTTTAAAAATTTAAGTTTAATTTTCAAATTTTTAATTTAAGCATAAAGTAGCAGACAAAGTGAAATATATCACAAAATTCTTTATCTCTATTTTCAGATCAACGAACTTTTTTTGTAGCTGTTGTGATATTTTTTAAAAATACTCAATATTTGCGAGATAGATGAAGTCGATCGTCTAATCTCAGGCATTTTATGTTTCCCAGAATGGCAGATTATTCCACTGATAGTAATAATGATAATAATAATAGTGATAATGATAATAATTTAGCATGCCTGTTCGGATGAACCACAACATGTAACATTCGATCCGCAACGTACCGCATTGCAACCTTATAAAGATTCCAATTATCAACCACTTTACTTCGTTGTTGATTCAATCTATGATGCAACAATTAAACTGAGGTATCGATCATTAAAATTATAATTTTATTTATAATTTTTAAGTTTTAATTATAAATTTCCAATCGAAATTTTGCAAGTTGATTTTTCGTTCATTCCACACATCATATAATCATTATTGATATGATTAATTAATATTTATTAGTAATCATTTATTTTCTGCATTAAATTCCGTATTAAATAAATAAATATTGGTTTTTTTCCACTGTTCATTAATACAGTCAAGTGAAAAAAAATATATAAAATCAATATTAATTCATTTTTAAATTTTATTTTCTTTCCTCATTATTCAATAATTTTGTTTCCGATTATCGAGTTTTCAAGTAATGAATATTATTAAGCCGAAAATTTGAACTGATATTAATCCTGAATTTCATCATTTATATGTATTTGTAATTTTATCTTATATTAATTTTTTTTTTTTGAATAATTCTTGAGTGTAATACTGAAATAATACGGTTTGATGATATCGATTTCATTTCGGATCATAATTATTGCAAAAAATTTGAGCTCAAATTAATCTTGAATTTCATTATTAATATACTTATTGTGTTGTAGTTTCACTAAAGTTTCGTAAGTAGAAATTTGAAAGTTCCAATAAAGCTAAGACTAAATATTGCCAATCGTAGGAAATTTAAAATAGGAATGGAATGAAATAGAATAATTTAGAGAATGACCAACGTTCATGAAATTTTTTATATAATCTTTTTGATTTCCTATTTAGCTTCATCAAGTTCCGATATTTTACCCAACCGTGAGAAAGTAAAATTTTAGAGCTTTTGCGCAAAATTTTCAACGTCCATTTGCGGTTATCTATGATCCATATACGGAATCAATGGAAATTATAAAAGAAATGAAAGATCTAAAGAATGGATTAAATCGTTTCAAGGGAGAATTATCATCATTCACTGAAGCTGTTGCAGCATTAGAAAAAAAATGTGGCTAATAAATGAGCTGTGTTACTAACAGTAATGTATTAATTAATTAATTAATTAATTAATTAACAAGTTTTAATTTTCTTTTTTTGGACTAACTAATAACTGTAATAAAATTAGTTTAATCTTAAAAATTCTTGAAATCTCTATTTCCATCATCGGTGCCCTAGAAATATTAACATAGAGAATTTGTATGAATAATAGATAATTTTTATGTAAGAAATAATTCTATAATTTATTATTTTATTATTGATTAAAATTTAAAAGTTCAAAAACTTAAAAATTTTTTTTCCTTACTTTCTTGGAATGTCGAAGTGTTTGTGTTTATTGTGTACTCTGTAAATCATAATAAAATCTTTGTAATGAACTAAACAACAAACTTTATGTTTAACGACGAAGTTTTGGTTATTTGATTATTGAATTTTGAATTTGTGAACATCATTTAAGCGTTTTCATCATTCAAACTAAAATTAGCCTTAATTGTCAGGCCAATGATAAGAGCCCAGCCTTAATTGTCAGGCCAAATGATAAGGGCCATTTTTAAATTATAATATATATTACATATATAATATATTTTTCTATGTTTACAATAGCAAAAAAAATTGCGTAGAAAGGCACACAACTAAAATCATCAATTAAAATTGATCATCAACTAACTGTCAGGAATTATCCAAATCAACTTGATGATTTGTAGAATGGAATCCAAAATATTGATTTTTTTTCTTTAGAATAACAAGATAATAATTTAAGAATTGAAGTTTTGAAATTAAAAGTATCGAAGAAAAAATCAAAAAAATTTAGTAGCTTTTAATAAGTATTTTGAAAGTTTGCCGAAAATTCCTGATAGTTTGTCAACTTTCAATTAGTTTAAAAAAACTAATTTATTACATTTCGATTTCACATAAAAGCAAAAAATTCAAATTGCCATAGCATTTTTTCTAATCATTCTTAATATTCTAAAATTAGAAGTACATCTCACATTTCCAGAATTCAGGATTTATGAAAGACAATTGATTTAACCAGTTGTAACGTGAAATTACAAAAATCTAGTGATAATAACAATGATTCGTTTTAAAAGATTTCTGAACTATTATCATTTGAACTTTGCTTCAAATTGATAATGATGATGATATGATAGGGCGTCTAGGATTAGCTTTGTAACCCATATCAACATATAGATTACTTGGACATGATTGTGGTGATTTTGCCTGAAAGTACTTTTTTTTTCTTTGTTTTAATATTTTAAAGTTGAAATTTAAAATACTTTTGATTAAATAATTGCAAGATTTGGTCAAAATTGATAAATTCCTGTTATTTTTTCATAAATCAAAATCTAGGCATTTTAAAGCTGGAAATTTTCATGCAGGGAAATTCCAAATCAGAATCTAGACATCGATTTATTGATTTTGATTCAACTTTTCATTATCTTTTAAATGTTTTTTTTTTAATTAATAAAATTATTAAGTGCAATCGAAACAAGAAATGAATTAACCTTATACTTAACATTAATATTTGTCCGTAAAAGACGTCCATTCAAAGGTTTTAGTGGACGATAATTAGGTGACATCAATACTGGACTGAGCTGTTTAGTTTCAGTTTGTTGAAGATCATTCCAAATTTGGAGCTAAAAATATTTGCAATAAATTAATTTTAAATTTCAAACTTCTATAACTCACATTTCTTAATTTATATATTTATTTACTTCAATTTCACATTCAATTACAAGTTTATTCTATAATTATCATTATTTCATAAAAACTAAGAAAACGTAAGATTAAATGCAATTTCAAAAGTTTAGAAAAAACTATTGAAAATTCAAAAAATTTCAAAAGAATTTGAAAGAATAATCATACATCTTCTTTGGTGATATAAATGGGATTGTTCATGATAACCCAGGTAACGGTTTCAAAGCAACCTGGAAATGTTAATGATCCTTCATATGTTATATAATCTTGAGTTTCTGGTAAAAGACCGTATGCATTGAATCGCCTAAGTATTGTTTTGGTACCTGAAACAGGTTGATCATAATTTTCAATCAAATTTTACAACAATTTTTCAATTATTTAAATAATTATCAAATTTTTGTAATCATATTTATCATATCTTTGTTATTTTGCTTTAACAAAGTTTTTTATCAGTATAATCAAATTGTATTTACAAAAATAATAGAATGAAACAAACCTTTATAAGTAATACTCTGTGATGCAACAGTTAATCTTCGTAATTCAGCATTTGATACCGTACCAAGCTGAAATAGATACTGTATCAAACTGAAACAGATACTGTATCAGGTACTTTCTTTTGCTTTTTTTGCGTAAATCTTGGAGAGAAGTTTTGTGGGATTCTGAATCATTATAAGATTCAGAAGCAAATGTGCTTTTATTTTCCCTAATACTAACACATTCTCATGATTTATTTCGAGAATTCTTGCATAAAGTTACTGAAGATTAGTTTGAAATTTTTGAAGTAATTCGACTAATCATAAAATTGCGAAACATATGATCGATATTGAAATTTAAAAATCACGACTGAAATCAAATACTTACATCAACAATTATTGAAATAGCCAGAAGGCCACGTGATTGTGACATAGCTTCGGTAAAGTTTGCATATAAATCTGTATTATAAGCCAGTAATTGTACCTTAAAGTCTACATGTCTCTTTCAACTAATTAGAAATCAACTGATTAAAAATTAATGAAAGCAATTAAAATTTCCCTTAAAAATATATACATCTACAGCTTTTTCATATTTTAAAATTTAAAAAATATTTGACCGTAACACAACTGTAATTAAATCGTAGTTCTTTGCAAGAAGAATCAAATTCATGAACTTACCTCAGCTGGAAATCGAATTCGATCAATGGTATGCTCAGATCCTCGTTCATCATTAGCTACCGATCCAAAATGTACCACAATATGATGCAATCGATATCTGCACTTTTAAGAAAATACAGTAACATATTACAGTATTGGTAAATTACAGCGCTAGCATACTGTACATTTACAGTAAGCGGTGAAAATGATGTGCGTAGAAATTACGGTATTGCATTTAGGAATTCCAAAAAGAATATTATTCGGTCATACCTGTAAGGAGATGAGGGACCACCACTAATACTGATATTTCCATATTCAATTAACGAATCATTGATTGTTACCAATGGTAATTGACCCATATTTTCCAGTGTTGCTTGCACCTGTAATTGAACCTAAATTTCTTAGTAATTTGTAAAATATTCGTTAACTGACAAGAAATAGTCTCAAGAATGCTGATAAAAATAATCTTACTATTCCTACTTGATAATCTACTCTTCTAGTTTTTTTTATCAAAATTGATCAGTGATTATTTAAAATGTCAAATTGGATGAAGAAATTATTCCAGAATTGTAATAGATGAGCCAAATTGATCAGCGATTATTTTATAACAATATAAGATCGCATTAGCTGGAAAAACTAACAATAACACGAAAGGTCAAAGTTCATTAATACTCCAGAACTACCAATAAAATAACTCACTCATACACTCTCGAAATTTTTGAATTTGATATTTAAAATTGTTATCAAATAAAAATAAACAAACCTGATGTTTACTGATTTCAAGAGGTAGCAAACCAGGATCGTATAATATTACTGATGGATCAACATTGATCGGTGATTGTAATTGACCTGTCGTACACATTCGCCAATGTTTGTTAACAAGGCCCCAAAAATCGGGACCTAGAATGCAAGGATAGAAACAGGCAGTCATCAACCATGGAATCATACTTTTCCTTCACTTTTTGCTGAAATTTTGAAAAAAATTCAATCGAATTCTTTTTTTTCCTGCCTTTTCCGTGAATTTTTGCCATTTTCTACATGCTGCATTTCCAATATTTTAGTATTTTATTGTAAAATATTTGAAATCTAACTTGCACAATATTACTCAGAATTTCAAATTAAAATGATATAAGAAATTTTCGGGAAAAAAACAAAAATTAGCTTTATTTTATATAGTCTTTTAAATCTAAATTAATTTAAACATTTCTAATGTCGAAGTAGTCGAGCTAATATCCAAGCTGTTAACAAAGAAATATATTTAAAAGAAGAAAATTCGAATCTTTCTTTTACCAAAAAAAAAGCTTTAAATTTTTTTCCTTAATTTTTTATGGCATTTTTTTTTTTTTTTCATCCAGATCTATGTTTCTGCGAAATTTTCGATGCATTTTTCTTCATGATGAAGTGGAAATTTTTGAGCTATTCAATGTAAAATTGATTTATCATAGTAATCAATAAATCAAATAGGAATTAATTAATGATAAATTAAGTGAAAAAAATCTTCAATTTTACTTAGTTTAAAATATAAAATTTACAAAAAATTAGCTCAAAACTACTTTATATAAAAGCCTGAAGAATATAAGCATGAAAGCGAAGCAAAAAAAAAAGAAAAATCACAATTATTGTATTGAAATGTTGAAATATGCCGCAAACTTGAAAAGACAAACTTTCTTTTTTTTTTTTTTACAAATTCAAAACTTTTTTTAAAAATTTTGTCAAAATTACCAACTTATTGATATTTCGATAACATTAATAGACAAGAATTGATAGTTAATAATGAATGAATGACATCTGGAAAATAATTGTCCACATGAAATGTCATTGCTCTAATCCAAATCTGAGATTAATTTTTGTTGAAAAAAATGGAGCAAAGAGAAAAAGGAGAAGAGGAGGAAAAATGTAATGATGCTTTTGCACTTCAAAAAAAAAAAAAAAAAAAGCTTAGAATTACAACTTTTCATTAACTTGATTATTTTCCCTCACGCAATCGACTTTTTTTTCCTTTTTTTTCTTTCTCGAGACTCGAGAATTGAAACTATTTAAGGCATAATTTCTTAAAATGGTACCATTTAAGTAGAAATATGCAATGAACAATTTGTTATTTGTGATATCGATAAGCTGATTTGCTTTTTAAGTCTTCCATTCCATTCCATTTTTTTTTTTTAATTTCTTTTTATTCCTTTTTTAAGCGCTCAAAAACAAGAAAGTTGATTCGAAAGATTGAAATGACAATAAAGAATGAATATTAGAGGGGTCAAAGGTGACGGTTATAGATGTAAACTTCAAAAAGAATGTTTCATAAATAATGAAAATTACGATAATTCAATTACTTGTACATATTGCTTTTCTGGAATATATCAATTAAATTCTTATGTGACATTAGTATCAATCTCTTGGATGTAGTAAATTTTCAGTACAAAAAAAATTTCAGATTGAATATCGAAATTTGCATACTTGATGAATGAAATTCAGGTTGCATATACTCGTAATTAAATTCATGATGTTGAGTAAATTGAAATTAATGAATCGATATCTATTGTAATTTGATTAAGTTAAATTATTCAAATTAATAGCTGAAGTTTAAAAAAATTAGCAAAATATAAAGATTATAATTTTTCTAATAAGTTTCTTACTACTGATATTTATTATTTTACTGATAATCTCTTATCTATTATACTAATCATTAATTTATCACATTACTTACTAGATTTTTTAATATAAGCAATAATCAAAACTTAATATTTTACAAAATGATAGCAGAATATCTGTATTCTCTTATCGACTAATATCAATCATTAGTTTATCATGTCAATCATTATCAATCATTAGATTTCCAATATGAGTAAAAATTACAATCTGATATTTTATAAATGATAATAGAAGAGAAAATAAATGTCGTCATACATTTATTCTCGAGATTCTCGAGAGCGATGTCAACGAGTAAATAGATGGATATATGTGTATAAATTTGAATAGAATGTGATATTAACAAATAGAATAAATAAATTAGATGAAGAAGATCTAAAAAGGATGAAATTTTTAACGATCATACTTTCTAATCTCATTTTAGCTCAAAAATATTTTTTTCTTCTTAATTTCCAATTCCAATAATTTTTGTTAACAATTTTATCATTTGAAAGAATGGAAAACAAAAATGAAACCAAAAAATCTCTTCTTTCCCAAATTTCTAATTCTATGATATTATTTCATCCTTTTTTTTGTTGATATTCCTATGATGTTTGTTATCAATTTTATCGTTTGAAAAAAATCAACAATTAAACATTTGGTATCAAAATTTCTTGAGAGATTTCTTCTTCTTCCTTTTTTTTTTTCGAATAATATAATTGAGAATTAAATAATAATTATTTTTCTAGTTTTTAAAACCCTGTTAAACGAATTTTTTTTTCCAGTTATTAAATTTTAAAACTTATCAAATCTTATTTTTCTAATTGTTAGCAGTTTTTTAACATATATTTAGAGCGCAGAACTTGTGAACCTCTTTTATTTAATTATCATTCAAATTTCTATTTTATATTATTATTTTTTTTTTCCAAGTAAAACCATTGCTGAGAAAACGACAGAAATAGAAATGGGATAAGTAGAAAAAGTTGCGCAAAACTTCGAGAAAATTAAATTTGATAAAAAGATTTCGAAGAATTAGTAAGAAAAACTCGTAAGAAATGTATTACTTAAAAATTGATTAAAAATATTGCAAAGAAATGATACTTCGAAGGAAAAAGGAAAAAAAAAACTTTTTAAGATGGAATGGAAAAAAAAAACATTTCTTCAGCTTAAGACGGAAACTTCTTAATATGAAATTTATAAAATTGATAGAAAGACTATTTTTTTTAAAACACTTTTAAATATATCCAATGAAAACGGAAAATACGTTTTCACGTTTTACACGTTTTACACTAATTTTACACGTGAAATAAAATATGGCGAATGAAAAAGTGAAATTGGCGTAAATAGACGATTCTTTTCTCTTATTTCCTATTTTTAATATCTCTATGTATTTTTACGTATAGTCTTCTATAGAATTTATTAAAATTAAAATCTAAATGAGGTTAGATTGGAAATAAAAGTTCTTTGTTAATTAAATTATTTCTAATTAACTTCATCCAATTAAAAAAAGAAAAAATTATTCATGATGTCATAAAATATCGATTAAAAATTCAAGAAATCATATATTATCTTTTTGCTTTATCATAGCGAAAAATTTTGAACCAATTGACTAAACTATTTCAAATTAATTATTCTGTTAGTATTATGATTTCAAATTTTAAAAATAAGAAAAGAATAATGATAGAAAAAATACATTTTTTCATAAATCTTAAATTTTTCTTAAAAATTGCACTTTTTTTTAAATCTAACAATTTTTTTTCCAAGTGTATTTTGTATTTCAGCATAAATGTTACGTGTAACTACTTTTTTGATTAAAATTTTTCAAAAAATTTTCCTAAAAATATTCTGCATTTTTCAACATTAATTCGAAAAAATTGCTTCTAAAGCATTTTCATATTAGCATCCAACTTAAATAAGAACTTATTAACTTTATTAAAACATTTCATATTAGCATTTGACTTAAATGAGAAATTATTAATTTTATTTATGAAAAAAAGGCTATTTTTGCCTAATAGTTAGCAACTTTTATTCATTTACTTAAAAGAAGATACTTTCTTCTAATATTTTCATGACTAAATGTTTTTAATTTCATATATTAATTCTTAACTTCTAACCTAAGCTGCAATATAAGGTAATTTTGTTCAAGCGCATAAAATTATAAATAATAAAGTTGTGAAATTTTTGGGACATTCGCGCTTGAAAATAACAAAAAGTAATTCTTCCACAGAAGAATTCGAATTAATTAGCAACAATTAGTGGATGGTCGATAGATGAGGAGTGATAAGTGATAAGGAGTCGGTGGAATTTCAAAAGTGCATATTTCTCTGATATGATAAATTTAACAGAACAAATTTCAATGAAATATATTAAGCGCAAACTTCTGATTATTATAATTTCAAAATTTAGCAAATAAATAATCATCAAAAATTGGGATATTATTTGTATTAGCTTTGATTAGAGTAATCGTTACCGTATTCGTCGAAAATAATCTGAAATTATCTAACATTACTTATTTCGACGTGAAATATTATAAATCATGAAGAAGACAAATATTGCAAAAAAATTTGAATTGAATTTGAACTAAAATTTGAAATGAAAACTTGTCCAATTTGAACTGATTTACTGGTTTCATAGAAACAATGAGAAATTGCAAAAATTTTCATAAATTTTTCGGAATTTAAAATTCATGAATTGTGTGGAATTTTGCTTGAAAAAATTCCTATTTGAGAGTTTTACGATAATACTCGTATTCTCGACTTGATATTCAGTGAAATGTTGAAAAACTTCGAATAATTATAAATTTTGATATTCAATTTCAATTTTCAAAATATCGAATAAAATACCATATTCCATATTTACGTATGATTTAAAATTTTTAACTATGAATAAATTTATCGCCTTATCTTACAAAAAAACGAATGAAAGACAAGGAATTTTAGATTATCTTTTTATGAAAAGTATGGTTAAATCAGAATATTCAAAAATTCATTAATTAATAGAGAAATATTTATGTCATTTTTTTAAAAAAAGTTTCTAAAAATTCAAATATATGATTGTTTAGAATCAAATTCTAGGTTATAAATTCGAAGAATAATAGTATTTAATGCCAACAATTTTATTTCATTGTAAATGACTTTAAAAAAAAAGGTTGAATATGCAATTTTATCAAAAAGTTCGAACTTTACAGCGACAAAAATTAATTTCCATTGTTTAAAATTAATTTTTTTTTTTAATTTCAAAAATAGTTATTTTTTAATGCTGAAGTAAGGAATTTTTTTATAATTTCAATAATGAAATTGCAGTGTTCATTAGGGAGAGAGAGAGAGAGAGAGAGAGAGGGGGGGAGAGAGGAGGAAAGAGAGAGGGAGAAAAAAACGTAGATCGGAAAGAAATACCGGAAAAAAAAAAAAAACATTTCGGAAATAAATCGATTCGATATTAAGTCAAATCTTTACATTAAGTTTTCGAGAATTTTCCTGAGCTTTAAAGTATTTGAAACAGACAAGTGATTAGAATAGTCTATATTTTAGGAATTGCAAACTATTGATAACACTTGGATTATCTTGGCTCAAATCTCTTGGCCTAAAAGATACACTTATTCTAATCCCCGGGCTTCCTTATACTTTCAAGAATATTGAAAAATAGGAATAGTATAGAGAGATATTTGTCTATTCCTTTTATCACATTGATTTTGAGCAGCAAATAGCAGCCTGAATGAATATTAATATATTTAGAGCCAAGCTTGGCTACTAAGGCTTACTTAATATTGAGAATATTAAGTGTATATGGCTGTTGTTCGAATCCATTAGAGGAAAAATTGGAGAAAATAAATTTTATAATCGAGAAAAAGCAAAAGAATAGAAAATCTAACAAATTCGACTAACTTATTCGAATGATTGAAATAGAAATAATCGTAGAAATTGACTAAAATATTCTATTTAAATTATTTTAACTTAATTGAATCCTAGCTAACGTCGCGAATAAATTTAATTGAATTTCAGAAAATTTGGAATTAACCGAAGACTAGTCTAATTTTGGCACGTAAAATAGATAGAAGAAAGTTGAAAACTTGGGAAATAAGACTTTAAAATGAATTTTGAAACTATCGTAAAATAAAATATTGCTCTCTTGATGGATGCTTTTGATGACAAAATCTAATTTACCATTTTATTTGTTGTCTATGATGGCTTAGAAATTGAAAATACCAACGACACAAATTCAATCAATTTTGAATTTTTTTTTTTCACTTCAAAAAAAATTTCCCTTTTTACATCAATTATTTGATCAGTTCTTTTTGTAATTTAATAAATTCCACGTAAAAATTTTAGCCATCTTAGTATTAAATCCGAAATAATGCAATTCCTATTTCATAAGCTCTGTTTTGGCTAGCAAAAATGATTATCATTAAGTTATAAATTAAATATTTTATGAGTATTTAAGTATTTGAGTAAATATTTACCAGAGCAAAAAAAAATTGAAGTTTCAAGAGTTTGATTATAAATGTATATATATTTAAATATATTTCTAAATATACTTCTGCATCATTTTCTTGCAGGAAAAAAAGTATATTTGGAAAAGATGAAATCGAAATATTCGAAATATTCTGAAATAAATCGAAATAAATCTGAAATAAATCCGAAATAAATCGAAATATTCTGATGAAAACAATTGTTTGCATGTTTTCTATTTATTTATATATTTTTAATAGTTTTTTGAATTATTTGTAAATTAGTATAAGCTTATTAATTAAATATTTACGAAGCATAGAATGAAGATTAATTTAAATTGAAATGAACATATTCGTAAAATATTCTCAATTCAAATGAATAAAACATATACTAAATACTTTCTCCTTAATAAATTATGTATTTAAGTAATTATCAAAAAACGAATAGCTATTTTATCAATCTAAATTTTAAGTTTGAAAAAAAAAAGATTCATTTCTATGTTTTAATTTCGAATCAATAATTTAAATTGTTACATTTAAAATAGATAATTGATTCTAACATGATTGCAAACCTGGATAATACAAGTACCATTCGTGTTTTTTCATACTTCAATGCGTGTACCAACTATTCAATTTTAGTGTCACATATTTCTTAAAACTAGTAAAATTAAGAATTCATTTCAGTTCATTATTTAAAAATTTATTTGGTTTATTATTTAAAAAATAGTGCTTTTGAAATTAAAAAATTTTAAGATAAAAATACCAAAAAAAAAAAAAAAAATGAAATATCGATTTCCTAATTATATAGGTTTCTTAATTTAAAAATGACGTGTGTATGAAAGATAGAAAAAAAAAAAAAAAGAAAAAAGGAGAAAATAGTAATGCTTTTTTAGTTATTTTGAAAAAATTGAAATAAAAGAGAAAATAAATTTGATTAACTAAAAATAGAATTCGTATCTTTCGCTAATTTTATTTATTTTCTTGAAATTTGAAGTTGAAATTAAATTAGCATGCATTAATTTCAATAAAATCAATAGAAGCACTTTGCATGATTAGAAATTTTCACTTGCGAATTGCATAGGAAAAGTATGACAAAATAAGTTTTAAAAAAATTTTAGGTAATATTTGAAAATTTACTTGAAATAGTTTGTTATCATGCGATAATACATCTTTCACTTATATATTTGCATAAATTTATAGTAAAATTTTACGTATAATTAATGAATAAAATGAATGATTCATACGAAAATTCTTGCCACCCAACTTATTTCACAAATTTTTTAAATTGGATTTTGAATTGAGAAATAATTTTTCTAATTGATGGAAAATATTGAGAAATGTAAATTGTGCAAAATTTGATAGTCCATAAAAATTTCAAAACAAGACTAGTAACTAATTTGAATCTCCAATTTGAATAATTTGAAATTGAAACTTTTCCAATCGAAAGTATCTAATTGCTTTCCGATAATGGCATTTCAAAATTCATAAAAGAAAGAAAACGAATGAAATTCTAAGTTTATGGATATACTTTAAAATTTTTTGATTTAAGAAATGAATTCAAATTCAGTTAATAACGATAAAATTACCAAGATGAGGGACAAGTTATATCGCTTTTCTTATTTGTCCTAGGCTGGAATAAATGGGCCTAGCATGTTATCATGGAAAGGAGACTTAATTGTGGCTCAAAGTTAGTTAGGATAATGTGTAAATCATTAAGATAATTTAGCATATAATCAATATGCATTACATCATTGGGAACGAATTAAAGTTAATGAAAAATGCTTGAGAAATTGCTAATTTGAATTTAATTTCTTCATATTATATCATTTTTATTAGTTTCAGTACAAATCAATACTTTCATTTGAAATCAAACTTTAAATAGTTTCTCTTGATTTGTTAATATTTTCCGCATTTTTTTCTTAGGTTAATTCAAAAATTTCCTAAAATCAAAAATTGAAATTAAAACAAGCTTTAAAAAAACAGAAAAAAGTATTTGTTTTGAATTTGAGTAAAAAGTTACAAAAAGGTGAAGCCATGAAATGATCATAAGCAGACAAATTCGAACTGTCATAATTTTTCAAAATTCTTTGATATTTTCTGCATTTTTTTTCAACTAAGAAATTTCGTTGCAAAAAAGAAAAAAACAACAACTACAGTATCCTATTTATGCCTAAAAATTGAACGTTAATAGGTGTACTGTAGTTAAACAACCGTAATCCTTTTTTTTTTGAAGAATAAGATTTTCTTAGTATTTGCTTCATACTTTTTTCAATTGCGAATGAAATCATTTGATTGTCAGCATGTAAGAGCGAAAATTTCAATTTTTCTGATTCACTTATGCAGAAAATTATCAAAAATTACTTTTGCTTCACAATGCACAAATGTTAAGTATTATCAAGAAATACTTATTAAACAAAAAATATGTCTCTGAAAATTTCTTATTTCCAAATTCATCAAATATTGCATTCATTTTAAGATTTTCAATTTAAAGCTAAGAAATTCTTGGAGATTTTTGGATAAACATTATCTGAAATAGGAAAATAAAATGAATTTATCAAATTCCATGTAAAATAAATGACTTATCATAATCTATAATCAAAAGATGACAGAATCTTTCTCAGTTGACATCCATTTTCGATCTGTGAGCTACTATAATAGCACAGGTTTGCTGATAATTGAGAATGATAAACTTTGATAAGTCATGAATCAGAAGAAACTAGAAGTAATTTCTATTCTTAAATTATTTGTCTCAAAATACACAATCACTTATAATATCGTAATCGTAATTGATAATTTACATAAATTAAGTTTGTATTTGAAAAATTAAATGCATAGTTCTTTAGATTTGAATTTATCATCATAATTTGAATAAAACTTACTGTAATAAAATTCTCGAATTTTCTGGATAAGGATGAGATAAGCCACACTTGATGAATTCTTTTTATTATTTTATTGATTTTCAAACTTTTAGAAATTACGTTTCATTTATTTAGAAAGTTTCCTCATTTCAAATAATCTTCGACCTTTTTATGATAATTAACTTTCAAAATTGCGATATTCTTTAATTTTCTAGTAAAAACATTAATTTCATTATAAAAGTTTCTTTAGAAAATATGCAAATATAATATTATTCGAGCATTTGAGATTAACTATTTTAATGCTGAGGCAAAAATAAAGAATACCTCCGAATAAATCATTGTCGAAAGTCCATGGATATTCAGCACCTTTGGATTGTAGTATCAATGAATAAACAAAAGGTATCAAACTTGGAAAAGTTTTAATTATTGCCATTATCTGAAATTATCTTCGTGCTAGAACTCAGCAATTTTAAATTAATTATGATTATTCTTGTTGAAAATTCCCGAAATGTCTTATGATTTTTGATCGAACCATTAATTTTATCTGGCAAAATATTACTCCACAGATTAATTATCAATTTGCATATTTTCACAAAATTCTTTTTACAGTATTGAATTTATAGATCAGTTAAGTCTTCAAACAAAGACGAAAAGTCTTGCTAAAAATTTATGCAAAAATTTCACGAATTTGCACAAAAATTTATTGACCGGATAAAAATGATCTTTCATCGTTTGTAAGCATTTCAAATGAGGAAATGAAATGAAATTTCAAGAAACGATCAATTTATTTGGATATTCTCCCTAATAATTGCTTGTAATATAAACGAAAAATCATTGTTCCGTCAATCAATAAAATTTTTTTCCTTTTTTTTTTTTTTTTTTATTGATTAACGAAATAATGTCATTGAATAATTAAGCAAAAGATATCGTTCGGAAATTGCATGAATTTTATTGAAATTTACAGAAATTAGTAGTAATACACAACAATTCAAGCCTAATTTTTGATAAACATTGAATTGATAAGTTGAATTTGGCAATGATATTAACTTAAATTCCAAAAATATCAGAACTATGCATATTTCTTAAAGGATCATTTCATTGGCAATCTCATTTTTAGCTATGAAATGATAAATGGCCAATTTATGCATAACGCCTAATTAAGTATATATCAAACTCAATCATTATATCTAATTATTAGTAGCTTAATGTAATGCATTCATCGTACGATATCATTTCGAATTAATCATTCTTGGCCAAGATATCGTTTGGATTGATCTAATTTTTTGGCTGCTACGAATGATATTTTAAGCAAATTCATATGATAGGGGCAAAGAAAATCTACGTAAGTTTTTCAATTTTCAAAATTAAAATATTAGCAAAACTATTAATAAGGAGGAAGTATTGAAAATTAATTTAAAAGTTATTGGAAGAGCGAAAAAAAAAAAAAAAAAAGAAAAAAAACACATAGACAGATACGACAGTATAATTAGTAAAATTTGCTCAAAATAATTAGTAAAAAATTGAAATTATTTTGAAAATTTACTACGAAAATTTGAATTTTTAAAATTAAGAAATAAGTTGGCGCATAGTAGTTCAATTAAATTAGGCTAAATATAAGATTAAATTTTAGAAGTTAAATTTCTAAACGAATAATGCTGAAGAGTAAGTAGTTAACAAATAAAACAAGGCCAAATTTGATGACTAATAACTGATTGGCCCGAAACTTATGACCTCATTAGAAGACAAGTAAATGCTTCATGCATGATTTGTGGCCAAGAAAAGCATTTAAGAGCCTCAATTTGACAGTCTGAACATTGTTCATTTATAGACATATTTAAATAAACAAGTAAGCAACAAATATACTATAAGGTAAATGAAATGGATCGTAAATATGCAATGCGTAAATAAATTAATTGATGAGAAATGGGAATAATTTATAACTCAGGTAAGCAATATTAATTAATTATGGCAAAGGTAAAAGTGAAATCCAAGCTTATTACTATTATAATAAGAAATTAAATTATTTCAGAATCTTTGATAAATTTACTCAAATTAGGAGTCATACAAAATGGAAAAATTCGAAAATATCAGAAATCACGCTTCTTTTAAATATCTATTTTAATTTTAATCGAAAAAATCGTCGAAGCTATAATAAATGCTGAAACAGAATCAGTGAGCAATTCAGAAGCATTTCATATTTCACACGTTTTTCTATGAAAAAGGAAATTTTTCGAAAAATTTGATAGATTTTTTTTTTTTTTTTGTTCATAACTACAATGTATAATTTACATTCTCACGAATATCTATTTCATACTATGCGATTCAATTAATCTTCTGAAAATAGTAATTCTGGAAAAAGTCTGCTTAAATAAAATATTTGCATATATTTCTTAAATTATCATTCATATATTATAAATCTATAAAATTTGAAAAATATGCATTTAATAATAATAATACATGCATTTATTTAATCGTTTGCTCAAAATTTCGTTCACATTTTTTTGTTTTTTATATAATTTAAAAAAAATCAAATCTTCCGTTCCATTAAGCAAAATTAAAATTCAAAATTCAGTAAAAATATATTCCTAATACTTAAAAAACTTAAATCAGCGTTCATTTCATAGTTAAACAAAAATATTTGCTGAAAATCGAAAGCAAGAAGCAATACATTTAAAGATAATCATGAAAAGTACAATTCGTCAAAAAACTTATTGAATGCCAAAATATTCTAAGAAATAATCTTGGCTTAATAAAACGGAATTAAATATGATCAAAGAAATGTCGAAAGCCTAAAGTTAATCCTAACTATCAATCCTGAAAGCATTTATGATTTTTTCAATTTTGGTCTTTTTTGAGAATAATAAAAATTTCATTGAATTTCAAAAAAAAAACTCGAAATAACAACCATATAAATTAAGTAATTTGATATATTAATTATTAGCATTAATTATAATTGAGATTATTCGTGATATTTTTAACAAGTGCTACCAGCTTTTGACGTGATTTCCACGTTTTCCAAGTTAAACAATTAATACGCGTTTAAATTTACTACAATTGGTGCATATTTATTTAAAATTTCGAAAACAATAATAAAGAAATAAACTTTACCCAAAACAACAATCGTATATTTAGAAATATTTTACTGTTCATTTAATTAAATCATGTTGGCATGAGAAATTTGTATTCATGCATTAGGTTTACTTATTTCATGATCATACGAGTTACGTGTACTACGTGTATTAAGTCTTCTTCTGCAGCCATTACTTACTGATCAGTGAAATATGTTACATATGTTACGCACATTACTTACGTATTCACGTTTAGCTTTCACGTAACACATTCATCTACCAGTTTTATAACAATCGATTGATTGTTAGTGAATTAAATTTGACATTTTATTTTTGAAACTGTCATGCATAAAGAATGAATTTTGTTGCATACAGATAATAGAACTAGAAATAATATTCGAGAATGCGCTATCAATGAAAAATTAACGCCTGATCGAGGAGGTTATTCAAGAATAAAAATGAATTTTTGTAAATTAAATATTTTAGAAATGAAAATAGACATTTGCCAAATGCATTTACTTTTTTTAATAAAATTTTATAAAAAGTTGCTATGGCTCCAAATTTTCAAATGCGTTTTCCGAGAAATAAATGTCAAATGATTCTAAATTCATTAATTATTTCTGATTTATACCTTAATCTCTTTCATGAAATTAAAATATATTAATTTACCTAATGGAACGAAATTTTGAAAATTAAAAAAGATAAATCTTCAATATGCTGAAAACGGCTAATAAGAAATATTCTTTCTTCGTTATTAGCTATCACATTATTATAAATTATGCAAAATTTGACAGGAATGATTCAAGCAGAAAAAAAATATGAAAATAAGCTTAATTTATTAAAATGATGCCTGGATCATAATATCAGATTAATTTACTTTTCTAAACGATTTTGAGAATTAATCTTTATCTTGCAAATTAATTTTGAGATTAACTAATCTATGGTAATATTATCAAAATTAAGTTCAAATTAAAAATGAGAGAAGTCTTAAAATAATTTTAAAATTATCATTTTTGCTCAAAATTGAATTTTGATTAATGAAAATCCATGTTTGAATACGTGAAAAAATAAGCCTGGGCATGGAAATAAATATTGTATCATGTGTAAATTATTGCATGACATTAAATGATAAATTAAAATTTCACTTAAATGATTTATAATTTATGGACGAAAACTGATTGAAAGATAAAGTAAAAATTGCATGCAAAAATTTTTTAGTTTAAATAAAATTCTCATTATTTTTTACATGTAAATTTGTTGCATTTTCTTTTATCAGTATTTCAATTCTATTTTCTTCCTTTTACAAGTTCCACCTATTTTTATGTTGTTCAAAGTTCATATTGAAGAAAATTTAACTCTGCAACTTCTATCATCTAAGGGTAATTTATAGTATTTGAAGTATTTTTATCTTCATATACATAAGGAATTAATGAAAAAAAAAATTGAAAATAATGAAAAAATAAACTTTCAAAAAATTTGATGTTTAGTAAAGTAAGCATATAATAAAATTATTTGCTTACAGAACTTTTTAAGTTCATATAAATTCAGATTAATCCCAATTATTAGTTATTTCAATTCAAGCCGAATTAAAAATATACTATTTGAGCATGAAATTTTTTCATTGAAGAGAATAAATGGTAATTTAAAAAACATCAACTCAAATTTGGATGCATGAAATTAAATCTAAGAAGCATAAACTCAAATTTGGAAGCATGGAATAATTTAAGAAGCATAAACTCAAATTCAGAAAATTAATTTGTATCAAAAAAAAAGAGAAAAAAAAAGAAAAATCTCCCATGTTTTGCACTTAAATGAATTATCATTCCAAGAAAATTTCGAATCATTTTCCCTACCTAATAATACTATGATTACAAATTATTTTATCAAATTTTCTCTTAACTGACGATGTTCTAAATATTCAAAATTCCAAAATATTTACAATTTAAATGTAAAATTCAAAAAAATTATTATTCTTTGCCAAAAATAAGTATTATGAAAAAGAAATAGCAAATATAAGTAATATTCAAACTGACGTGAAATATGAACTAATGTAGATCAAAATTCACAAAAAAAACTTTCTTAAAAAACTTATTCTCCTTCCTTTAGAAAAAAAAAATGTCTACAAGAAAATAGTCAATAATAAGTTTAAATTGTAGTGAATATGTTTAAAATCTGAAGCTGTAATTAATTAACTTAATGGCAAGCATAATAAACTACTACTTGAATTAAAAATATTGTTCTTTACTAAGCTATACACATATTAAATCTTTTTTTTATTACAGAATCCAAAGGAAGTCTGAATATTCAGTTAAAAATAATAAAAGAAAGAGACTTCGAGAAGAAATTAAAACTAATAAAAACTCTGACTATGCAGATTTATTAGCATTATTATAAGCCAGATCGATTTTGTTTCATTTGTTTAGCAAATCTTTGAAGAAATTTTAAATTTGTTCCATTTAAATAGTTTTTCATATTGTCTGTCTCTTCCCCTTGCTTACTAAACAAAAGCTATCTTTCACTTGAAAAATTTTACATGTTAGCTCATAGTTTCCCATTTTGAAGCAATGATGAAGAAGGATGTGCTTTTGAATTTTTTTCAAAAAAAGTTATATGAACTTGAAATCTTCCTTTCCATCATCCTTTTTTCCTTTAGAAATTAAAATTCAATATCGCTTTGCTTTAAATTAGCCTCATTTTGTATTTTTTAAATGTTAACTTTTTAAAAAAGAAATTCAATTTATGAATAAAAAATTATGAAAACAAAAATTTACAGCAATAAAATTTATGGATAAAAATTTTCATAGCATTTAGATTTGAAGCATTTGATGAATTAATTCGATTCAATAAATTAAAACCTTCAGATATAAGTATTAGAATTGATTGATATTTTTTGAACAGTTCAAGCAATTCTAAGACTTATATTTAGAAATTTGATTTTATCGAGAATCTTGAAGTCACAGTAAGTTGATATTAAATAATTGAATTCCTTTACGAATCTATCCAATTACTAAAAATGCACGTAAATTCCGTTTTAGCGCGAAACATAAACATGAGTCATCTTTTCACCGCAAGCACTCACGTATATCTCATTTCATCGCTATGCATAAGCATATAGCTTGTTTACTTGCATACAATATGTCCTTGACTTATTTAATCGCGAAACATGTTACCATTGAAAACAATCGATGGAAATATGGTATTTTGTTTTCCAAATTTCATTTGTTTTCAAACTTTAATTTTTTTCTTTTATTTTCAAACTTATTTTCCAAACTTAACTTATTTTAGTGGGGAGTTTTCCAATTTCCTTTCCGAAATTGCCTCAAATATAAAACAATTTCGCTGAAGTTTTTAAAGCAAAAGAAAGGAATTATCAAAATAAATTGTTTATTAAAATTTGAGATTTCAGCTTTCAGTTTCTATGATGAGAGTGACAACGAATAATAATTTCAATTGATTGCTATACAATCACAATTAAAATGCAATAAAAATACGATATAAATAAATAAAACTTAAGAAATAAATTTCAAGAAATCTGAGAAATAAATTTCAAAAAAAAAAAAAAAAAGATTCTAAATCTTTTTGAAAAACTAAACAACAAATGAAGTATATTTTTTTTTTCAATTCAATAACTGGATCATAATCATTATAATATAATGTTTAATTGGTATTTTTCAACTTTACAGTATCCATAGTTTAATTGCCTATTTCTCATTTTACAATATTCAGTTACAGTTTTTTTTTTTTTTTTTCCCCTCATAAAACGAAACTGAACGAATTATTTGTTATGCAAAAAATTTATGGAAATGAATGGAGAAACTGTCTATCACTTAATAATTAACACATTATATTTGAATTTATTTATTCATATTATCTGATACGTTTCTTTCAGAAAAAATATTTTCAAGCGATAATTTTAAATGAGATTCTCTGAGGTGATAACTCGGAGTTAAAAAAGAAAAAACTCTTTAAAATTGATTAAATTTTACTATATAAAAGACAAATTTTAAAAAGACTAAGTATTTCTTATTTTCCAAGCTAATTTATTGTTGAAATTAGTCAATCAGTTAGTTATAACAATTCTTTAGAAATTTATAAAGAGGTAATGATAAGTGAATAATCATTGCATCAATTTAATCCATGCAGCAAACCAATCTTTATTTAAGCAAAAAAAAAAAAGAAAGAAAAAAGAAAAAAAACTTGAAAAAATATTTATCCTTTCATTTATTGGTTTTTACAAGTCTTTTTCAAAGTTCATAACTTCATAAAAATGAAGCTTTTTTTTAAAATGAAAATTTTAATGAATGCATCATGTTGACATTTCTTTATTCTTTCTTAGCAACAATATTAATGGAAAAATAGCACACAAAAAAATAAAAAAGAAAAGAAAAGTTATAAAAGTTTTATGACTAAAATTATTGGAAATATGTAATTAATTAGACACTTGCTACTTTTGAAAAAAAAAAATCAGTAAATAAAGGCGAAAAAATCAATAGGTAAAAGTCTGTGATTAGTACTATTTTCTATTATATTCTTGATATGAGTATATAAATGAGTCTGAAACAGTTATGATCTAGAAAACCTTATTCTTAATAGATAGTCCATACTTTCCTAATTGGTCTAATTTGTTTGGCGCAAATTTTGAAAATGCATCTATGCTTCCCTTTCATTCTTATCATTCTCGCATTTTTCAGAACTAATTTCACGTGAATAAACCGAATGGATTTTGACGTAAAGAGCGGATTTTACGTGAATAAATAATTACTAGACTAATATAATTAAAAAATTTTATAGACATCTTTCTTGCATTTTACATTTTTTTTTTTCATTCAAACGGAATTTTTTTCACTTTGAAACGTAATGTTTTCAGTGCAATCGTTTTTGACGTTGAAACTATGTTTAAATGCAAAAAAAAAAAAAAAAAAAAAAAAGAAATGTAAATGTAAGAAAAAAGACTGCAAAATTAAAATGATTCTAAAAATCACAAGCAATAATTAACTTTATTAATTCCAAATTAATAAAAAAGACATTAAAGATGGGATGAAATCAATTTTTTAGAGTAGAAGAAAAGTTGGATATTCTGATTAAGCTTGAAATAGAGTGCAAACTAATAGCAAATAGATTTTTATGAAAGTCATATATTTGACGATAATTTATTCATGCATTTTATTCTTATAATTTATGTATGACTATTAATTTCTTATTTGAATTACTTACAATTTAAAATTTGTAATTATTATTTGCACTCCTTTTTTTCTCGTATATTTTTTTATGCTAATTTAAAATAGAAATTGTCAATTAATGTTAATGAGGAATAACTAAAATTTCGACCGATATTCAGTAATAAGTAATATTAATTGGGCTAATTAAATATTTATTAAGTGGTGACTAATTACTGTTGAGTGTTTGATTTTCCTTAGGTTGAAATCAAAATTTTTTAATTAAACGCTTCTTAAAAGAATAATTTTTAGTTGCCAGTCGATTGCATATCTAAATTATCTTTATTTTCTATTTTTTTAAAATATAAAAAAAGAAATGCTTAAAGAGATGAATTGAGATTTTGCGGTGGTAAAAAAAAAAAAAGATTTGAAAAAATTATCTGTAGACAAGATTCTCGGAGATTTTTCGTTTCGAATCTAAAATTAGCCAAGAATGCAAGTATAAATTCTATATCCAAGAATATAACTTATATTCTTGGCTATTTCTACCTTTAATAGGTCATATCCAACCGATTACAATGGTCTAATTCCGGGCTTCATTGTTCATTTGGCTTATTTAAAAATGAAAGTACCAGGAGCATTATTAGGCGCCCTATTTTCTTATTATTTGATAATCGTTGTAATAACAGGACGTTGAAATGCTAATATTGGGAACTATTAAAATTGGAATAAATGCTTATTTCAAGCTTAAATCATAATCGTTTGAATAATTTTATTTTAAATTATTCCAAATCAATATATGATTACTCATTTCCTTTCCCATCATTAAAAAATATTTCTTTTCATTCCAATTATAAAAATATTTCTTTTCATTCCAATTTTCAAAATTAATCATTTCAAAAAATTATCTTATCACTTTAAAATTGATCAGAAAGTATCATTAAAATGGGATACGTAATTAAAATTTGTAGAAATTAAAATGCAGTAAAATTTTAAAGTTGTGTTCGATGAAAATGGTATTAAATGAATTGAAAACAGACATATAATTCAACATTTTATCACGCAACTTATGCAACCTTAATTGTTAATATTTAAGCTTAATATTCTGCAATTGAAAAAGTATTGATTTGATCATAATACTAATATTAATAATACTAATTAGTTATAATACTAATTATAAATTAGTATTATATATTCTACAATATTAAATTCATATTCATAAGTTGATATTACAATTTCTAGCCAGCTTTGTTTTTTTTTTTTACGAAAAATTCAACTCAGATCAGATATAGAGTTATAAATCTAATCAACAGATATTTGATGCTAGCATGATAAGGGATTAAAAAAAAAAAAAAAAAAAAAAAAAAAAAAAAAAAAAAAAAAAAAAAAAAAAAAGAAAAATTTGTTCATTTTTAAAAATTTAGTTCTCATCTGAGTTAGAATAATTTTAATAATCAAACAGAAATCAAAATAATCCCGGAAATTAGAATAATTTTGTAACTAAATAGAAATTAAAATAATTTCAATTATTCAAATAATGGCATTATAATGAATAATAGTTAGTTTAACGTCAAAACGTATAATATACCAGCATTGTTTTCTCCTTAAATACACATATTTATAGAATTTTTGAAATAACAAAATCGTGACATAATTAATATGAAATAAAGTTTAAAATGAAATAACAAATTGAATTAGTTTTAGAGGAAAAGAATTCAACTAAAATAAGCCATCAATAGGTAAAATTTTGAGTCTTGAAATACTAAAATAAGCCTGAAATGATTTAATTTCAATCAAACTGAACAACCTCTTTTGAAATCTTCTTGCTAATTGCAATATCATCCTGAAATATTGAAATCCTCAAAATCTCATATCATACTAAATGATTTCCTTTAAGTGCTCTTCTTAAATCATCTCTTCCTTTTTCCGTTAAATAAGCTTTCAAATTTAAAAAAATCTAAAAAATTATTTCTAAAATAAAACATCGAATTTAATCATCTAAAATTCAAAAATTTCATGAAAAGTTAATCAGGAAAAAGAAATTAATTGGGCGGCAGTAGTTATTAGTTTTTGATAAATTTCGAAAATTTTTTTTATATTTTAAATTGGCTGAATAAATAAACTAATGATTATTGAATTATATTAGATAATGTGATGACAAAAAAGTTTTACAATAAAATAATCTGATTAAGTGAAGAGCCAGCATTTAGAAGTGAACAAAAAGTTTATTCTATTCAAAGCTATTAATATATTTCTGCGAATTTCAGGATATATGGCATCTATTTCCAGCTTTTTTTTGAAAGTTGAAACTGAAGATAATATTGCATTATTTTGATCAATAATTATCTTAACTGATTTTTCAGTTAATTTCAATCAAGAACTTCAATAATTATTTTGATCAATTACTACTTCAAACGCTCTTCCTGCTATTCATAAACAACATCGATTTCCTGTTTCCATAATAGTATATTTGTACGAATAAATTATAAAATTCCTGCGAGATATCAAGTTTTCATAATGAGACATAATTTGGGTTTCTTTCGGTTTACAAGATTATGTTACAATGCCGTCTCCTAATGTTGTAATGATAAGTTTTTATGATAAGTTTTAGAGTGTGATATTGCTGATATTTTTGTCACTTTGCACCTTTTTTTTTGTTTTCTAATTCTAATCCGAATTTAAATCCAAATTCAAATCTTCATTAACGATATATTTCGAATTGATTACTCGCGTTTTTATTGAAATGGACACGTAGTTATTTCGCAGTTGGTCTTGTTTGGTTCCATTACTTGTTGTGTAGGCAACTATTTGCTGTTTTTTTGCCAGTTTTTTTTTGCCAGTTTTTTTTTGCTCGGTGTGCAGCGAATTGTGGCGGTGAGGTGGACGTGCGTGACCTTAACGGTCACGTCTTTTTTTTCCAGCCTAATCCCGTCTCCGATTTTTGTCTGATTTTAATGAATTTGAGACAGATCAAGTGTATAAATAATCTTAAATTTCATTTATAGTTATTTAATTGCTACTTTATTCGCCCTGTTGACGAGAAATTCAGTATATAGATATATAAAAATATAAAATGAATAGATTTAAATATCAAATTTTTTCATTTATTGTTAGTATGGAACTAGACATATTAGCAAAGAACAGGTGAAGTTGTTAGTACACAATCATCAAGATTGTAAACAATTTGCTATGTACATTCAATTTCATCTATACACTCCCAATTTCAGTGCTTCTTAAATGTGCTTATTAAGCTTCTTCTAGTTATTTTATCTCATTTGCTGAATTTTCGTTGTTTCTTTTCACATTTTGGTGCAAATCTCATTCTGAAATTATCTTGTAGATAAATTAGCTAATAAAAAATATGGGAAAACCAAAGGGTATACGTACAGCGCGTAAGTTGAAAACGCATAGACAAGCTCAGCGTTGGAACGATAAAGGCTATAAGAAGGCACATTTGGGTACACGATGGAAGGCGAATCCATTTGGAGCAGCATCGCATGCTAAGGGCATTGTCTTGGAAAAAGTGTAAGCAATTTTCTTATTGAATTTGTTTTGGGAAAATAATGGGAAAGTGTTTAATTGTTTATGTAATTCTTGATTTCAGTGATATCAATTCAGATCCAAAATTCTAAAATTCCATAAGTATTATATTTCTTTTATATTATTATTTCATCCCAACAAATAAGCAGTGAGCTACTCATGCTAATAATTACTTTGACGGTAATTATTAGCATGAGTAGCTCACTGCTTATTTGCTATAGGCTTTCACTAATTTATCTTAAGACGCATTTTTATTATTGTTCTGCTTTAGGGGTGTTGAAGCAAAACAGCCAAATTCAGCTATTCGCAAATGTGTTCGTGTGCAGCTAATTAAGAATGGAAAGAAAATAACTGCATTTGTACCAAATGATGGTTGCTTGAATTTCATTGAAGTAAGCATTTTCGATTTTTACTCTTTGCGAAAGATAAGAGCCATTTTTAGGCTTCTCGAACTTTCACTTATTTTTCAGCCACTAATAATATATTTTTTAGCCATTAATAAAATACATTTTTTTTGTTGCCAACATGATCTTAAATCCCTTTTATTATGGAGAAACATCTGCTCTAACTCTCCATTAATTACCTGCTTTGCAGGAAAATGACGAAGTTCTTGTTGCTGGTTTTGGTCGAAAAGGACACGCCGTGGGTGATATACCTGGTGTGCGTTTTAAAATTGTTAAAGTAGCAAATACTTCACTGATTGCATTATTCAAGGGAAAAAAGGAAAGACCACGCTCATAAAAGAAGAATTTTTCGTTATTTCGTTGTCAATAATTGTTATGTGTTGACTTCCATAAAAAGATTTTTCAAACTCGAGTCCTAATTCACATTGTATTTTATTGCTTATGCAAAGATTTCTATACAGTCTTTCATTGGCCTAACAAAAAGGGAATCGATTAAAGCTATTATAAAGTTTCAAAAAATTTTGAGATTCCAAGATATTTTCACACTGCATGAATTAAATTTTGTTAATATCCTTTGAGGAAAGAAATCCATCGTTAAGAATTGAAGAATTGAATTACTGTTTCGTGCAAATTTGGCTATTTCCCGAAATGTTAGAGATCTGAAATGACAGATCATAATCGATTAAATAATATTAGAATAAGTTGCATCAAAAGAGAAATTACTTGCCACAATACATTGCAAGCATCTTACCTTCTAACGTAATATATTCTGATATGTATTAAAAAATTATGATCTGTCATTTTAGACTTCATTTTCTATTAGACTAACAATATCACTGATCAAGAAGAAATGATGCATTATTTTGGATGGATGAAAAAGGAAGTGAAAACTAAATGCAATTTTTATTTATAATAGTCCCATAGTGAAAGCATACTTGTTTGTGCCAAATATTTTCAAGCTTCAAGCTTGTAAAAGAAGTCATTTAAAGGAAGCAGTTTAAAATTGGATGATAGAATTACGTAATGCTTGGAGAGATGAAGTTGCGAGTATTTTCAAGTTAATTTGTTTTAACAAAGTTAATTAGATTTATAATGTCGCTTTTTGTTCTATTTGTTTTCTTAAAACTTATGGGAAGAGAAAATGAAATTTAGATTATCCGGCATATCGCAGCAGGAAATATAAGTGTAGAAGTCAAGTTTTACAAAGCATCCTTTTTTTTTTTTTTTTTTTTCGAGAAATAATTAATTTCTTTTTAGAAGTATTTTTGAAATATAAGTGGTGCGATTGGGATTTAAATTTGAATTGAAATAATTTTAATAATTTCAAAAGCATCTTAAAATATCTTATATAGTATCTTGGCATCTTAAAGTAACATATTGAATTGTTTCTCTATGTTAATTGCTTTCATTTATTTCTAAAATTTCGCATCATTACAGAATAATTCTTGACATCAAGTTTATAAATGTTGAATTTTCATAGATGACATGAAAAAATGAATTGAGGATGAAAATGTTGTTAATCACAATTTGCTTTTATCAACTGAAAAACTTAATCAAATAACAACTGTCAATTTAGTCCTAATCAACAGCTCTGTACCTTCTTAAAATGTTTTATATTTTGTTTTCACTAACTATATAATACTTTGTTGTTTTTTAAAATATTTTGTTCTCACTAACTCAAAAAATACAACGAATTTATCCAATCTGGCCTTTGAAATTTTGAGCGATTTTATTTTAGTTTTATTGCGAACTGTATGATTGCTTCATTATGCTAAATGCGAATGCATTAAGAATTACTTGCAGATTTTCGTTCATTTTTTTTTTGCTGATTTAAATTTTCCAATTTATTTTTCTATAAAAAATTCAGGATTCAGAATCTCCAAAAATTTAGATTTCAATATATGAATCCAAATTAAATTCATCATTTATAGTGATTTCCGTCTTCTTACATTGCTACTTCTTTATTAGAAGTTTTTTTTTTTGTGTGTTATATGATGAAATTTTATAGAAGCTTAACATATCATAACTTATCTAAAATATAAAATTGATCTTTTTAGCATCAAATTAATTTACATCATATAAGACATTTGTGATAAATTTCTTCAAGTTTCATTTTTTTTTTTTTTTTTTGTAAATCGATCTTTTAATTTTGATTTCATTTTGAAATTTAAATGAGTCATTTTTACCCGCTAATAATTAAGAAAATTGTAAAAAAATTTTGATCCATTTTTATTTTGCGAACAAATAAGTCTAAGAAGATATCTTAAAAATTCTGGAAGTTTTCATGCAAACTCTAAAAAATTCTTACACTCGAATTTATAAGTTAGCAAATTTTTTTTTCCCTTTTTTGGGGAGAGAGAAAAAATGAATATTTAAATGTAAAAAGAGGATGAAATAGGATGTTTGTCAAATCAAAGTATCTTATTGTTGATGTACTGTGGTGCTCAAAACATTCAAAACACTGTATTATAATAGGACCTAAATTTTTTTTTTTTTTTGATCTGAATTTAAGTTTAAATTTGTCATGAAACAAATGACAGCATCATTTATTTGGTTAATTTTACAAATATCATAGAATGTATCGTGAAACTTTTCATTAAGAAGTATAGCAGAAAAAAGAAAATTATGAGAAAAAGTTTGAATGATTATTGCAAACTTATTAAACCTTTTTAAATCATTGTCATTTTTTTGCCCCTTTTTATCGCATTCATTTCATCCCAATTAATCAAATAATAATCGTTCATTAAAATCGCGCTAAATTCAAGTTTAAACTAAATAAGTTCAAAACTTAATAAGCATTTCAACGGCGATTAAAAAATTCAATTGGGAAAGATGTTATTGAAAAGCGAAGAGATGAGATCAAACAAATATTTTGTTTAATTTTCTGATCTTTTAAAATTTAATTAGTCAAAGAAAAGCCAATCATCAACCTGACTGAAGAATAATAATCTTGAGAGATCATCCAACTTTATAAGCCAAGAAAAGAATATTCTTTCATCAATTATGCGTCAAATGTTTGTCTAAAACTAAGAAAAAATCGCTTTGTAATAGAGATGTCAATTAATAATAGTGTTAGTAATTAGCAGAAATTGTTTTTGGCAATATTTGGCTAATTAACATTCCAAATGGAATACTTGAAATTTAATTGATTTTAGAAATAAATGCTTTTCAATTTATCATTTTCGAAAGACATTCTATTTGCATTAATCGAAGAGAAAAAGACACAAATATTTAAATTCAAATTTTCAAAATTCAACTTGTCACTTTTTTTTTTCAATTTTTCACTCGAATTAACAAGTTCAATTCATACAATGTCTATCTTAAACATATAATTTCAGATGTTCAATCATTCTTTCATCTGATCTATGTAAATCATTTTGCTATCTGATTTCTATAAAAAATATAAATTTTACTGAAGTCTTTAATTTTCATATAATTCGTTATTAGCACAACAAAGTGATGTCAATCATAAGGCAAAATGTTGGAGATCAGAAAACTCCTTAAGTTTGGATTTTTGAGCAGAATCAGTTCAAGTTCAACAACAATTCGAGTTCAACAGAAATTTCAGTTCGGAGTTTCTACATAGACACAGCGATAGTTTTATAACCGCATAGATTGATGCAGCAATTTGTAAATCGACAATCATGCAATTCTATTCTCCTCTGTAAGTGCCAAAGAAAAGAATAATCCAGTGATCAGTGTGCATGGATTTTCTCAAATAATTTCAAAAGCGATTCAAGTGCAATCGATCTATTTTAGTTCATCCAAATAATGATTCGCAGAAATCATACTTGTCATATTTGCCAACGGAAGTAATGCTACGATTAATTGCAAATCAAATTGAGGAAGAACGGGCATCAGCGAACGAGCGAAGAAGACAAAGAATGGCTCAAATGCAAGCAGAGTAACGTTCAGAGAGACTTGAAGATTGTATAGCTGCAAAATGTGGATGTTTCAACGATCGTTCTAGATTTAAATGCAAAATATAATTGTTCAAGATTTTAAAATTCTGAAATTCTGTACCGATTGATTTGAAATTTTCACTGAACATTGCATTTGAATCGACACATTTGAATTGTTTCTATGCAAATATGCCTAATTTTTTTTGTCACATCATATGACAGATAAAAGTAAGTGAGCGGATTGATTTTATTGACCACGCCTACTTTCTTCAAAATGCCACGTTGTTACTTTAACACAACGTTGTAAATTCTTCATCAATTGCTTTCAAATTTTGATACAAAGTTGCATTCAAATAGCGCATGTTTTTATATAAATACATCTACTTTTTTTTTTTTTTTTTAATCTGTCGCATCTGTGACAGATAAAAGTAAGTGAACGAATTCATTTCGACATAACGTTTTAAATTTTTCACCAATTAATTTGAAATTTTAGAAACAACATTACATTCGAATAGATGTGTATTTTTATTTTGTGTATTTTTATTTAGTCTTCGAAACCATATATGTCCATACATTCTACTTTTTTCTCCACATCAATTTTATGCATAAGCTAAAATTCGAACAACATACTTTCATCTTACCTGAGTTATTTTCATCATTCACTTTTGTGAACTATCAACACTTGCTAAGTAAAGACAAATTCTTCACCAATTGATTTGAAATTTTGAAGCAACGTAGATAAATCTGTTTTTTTTTTTTTTCTGTCACACTTCTGACAAGTAAAAATAAATGAGTGGACATTTTCATTTATATAACCAGACCACATTCCGTGCAATCGGTCCAGCTAGTTTTATATAAGTTCTTAGTTTTCATATAATTCATTATCAACGCATTTCAAACATTTGCTATTTTCTAATCGAATATTGATATAAAAATATGCATCATTTGAGATGATGTAATTAAAATACAAACTTGATGCATTCATTAGCAATAATGATATTGATACTTCATTTTTGGATAATATTATTGGTGAATGGAACGAATCAGGTATTACTAATTTCTTATATTTTATCCATTTTTTTTTTCTTTTAAATATAAAATCATTTAGCGCATTTTTACGTGAATATTTATTCAAACAAGTGACAGATAACATGTGTAATAATGATTGAATAGAATATAATTACCATATTGTCTGATAATATTCATCAACTAATTAAAACAATATTATTATAATAATGTCTTTTTTTTTGACAAAAATTAAAACTTATTCAGGTAAAATTTATTATTTCTTTTAGATTGAAGCACGTCGTCATGTTTCTAATCGCATAACATCAGGTGGATTATTCAATATACATTCGGGGCTTCCAGAATACGACACGATGATCGATGAAAATTATAGTAACCAATGGCCCGTTCCCTACTTTGAGCAGAACAGTGATAAAAAGTAGGATTTTCAAGTTGATTTTAACAAAGTTTATTATCCAAGATTTTATTTTCCATTTTGTTTCCTGCTTAATTTCGTTAATATCAAATGAATTTGTAGTTTAAAAATGATTTTAACTCGCATCATATTTGCTTGATTTGTTTGAATTTAAATTTTTTAAAATTATTTTATTTCACTAATTTCATACAATTCTTTAAAATGCAAGAAAATAAGATATTGTTTTTTTTTTTTTTTTTTTTATATTTAATTTCCGTCAAATCATTCGACATTGATTTCTATCGTATCATTCGATACTGGAAAATACGAATTCTGCGAAATGCATGTTAGATTATATTGCAGCTGCGCTAGAAAGCTTTTATAATAAAATACAGACCAAATTAATTATTTATTGCTTTTTCTCAGAAAGATCACTTTATATAATTGACTTTTGCCGAAAATAGCTTTCATCTAATCACTGATTTTTTTTTTCAAGTATTTTTCATCAAATTTAAAGAAGTTTTGTTGCAACGAGCAATTATAATCAGAATGATAAAAGTTTTCATAGCCATGATAAGGCTGTTTTGGGATTTTCGATTTTTTCATAGCCATGATAAGGCTGTTTTGGGATTTTCGATTCGTTACTTTCTTGAAACAAATTCGAATTTCAAATTTAAATTATTTTTCGTACGAATATTTCTAAAAATAGAATGACTCAATTGCAAAAATTGATAAATTCGTATTTGATTATGAAAAATTACTTTGAATTTTAAAGAAGAATTTGAATAAGAATCTTTAAAAAAATTGTCGAAATTTAAGAAATTCTAATTTCTTATAAAAAAAATATTTCTAATTCTGGAGAGAAATTTGAATAAACTTATTTTTTGCTTTCTTCCATGATAAAAATTTTTGAGAAATTGTAGTGACACTCCTGATTTCTTGCAATTTCTGGTTCGTATGAATTATGATCATCGTAAAGAACCAGAAAATGTTGATGGAGGTTTGCTATTTTATTCAATTAAATTGATTTGTTATTGTCTTTTTTTTTTTATTTTATTTTCTTTTTTTGTTTTACAATTTAGTTCATTTTTATTCTAATCTTATAATATTTTTGGAGCAAATATTTCAAAGTTCTAGTCATCGAATTTATATATTTCATAAGTTTAGTAAGTTCTCTTTGTGAAATTTTACTGAAATTTTTTAAAACTTTCAATAAAATTTTAATTGAAAAAAATTTTTCCAATTGCATAATAGATTTTTACAGAAGCAGTTACAGTCAATGTATCAATTGTTGTTAGTAATATTCGAGCTGTTTCGGAAGTTACTATGGTAAAAGAATTCAGTTTTTTTTTTTTTTCTACTTATTTTAAACTTTTTTCTCCGTAATATATCGTATCAATTGAAGTTTATGATTGAAATTATATCATTTCTAATTGAAGTATTTGAATGAACGGATATTGTTAATTTTTATAAATCATGAAGATTTATTAAAATCATCAAAAAAATTAATCGATAAACAATGTTTCTTCATATTTTTATCGATAAGTTAATTAAGGATTATGCTCTTGAATTATTTTATCGTGAATCGTGGTTGGATCAACGATTACGTTATAAGGAATATTTCAAGGATGAAAAAATTATATTACATGAAAGTTATATCAATTTTATATGGCATCCGGATACATTTATGCCAAATGCTATTGCTTCTAAGAATCCACAAAAAAATTCAATTTCACATCGTTCCTTATTAAGGTTCAACTTTTTCATACTATTTAACAATTTATGATTTTAAAATAGAAACACTAATTTCATGTTAGTTAAAATTTCATGATTTCAATAGAAATGGATGATCTCATCTATACTTTTTTTTTTTCTCACTTAACATTTTGATGACCACAAATGAAAGTTTATGACTTTGTTTCTATTTTCTTTACGCAGTTTTTTATTGCATTTTATAGAAGATATATAAATTTCAAATTTTTTAAAATGTCATTTTTCCTCAATTATGAAATTATTTAACTTATTTATCTCATTAAATTTAAAATTTATGACTTCTAACCTCTGTTCAAGTAATCTTCTTTTTATGACCTCATCGATTAGCTTCTAAAATATTCGCTTTTAGAGTAAGTGAGGATGGTATAATTCTCTACAGTAGGCGTATTTCCATTGTCGCCGAATGTCCAATGGATCTTACACTTTTTCCATTCGATTCACAATTATGCAAACTTGCTATTGAAAGTTGTTAGTTTTAACCTTATATGACCTTTTTGTTGTTGTTGACAAGTCGATTTTGTGAAGCGAATAATTACTAAGAGATGATATTTTAACATAAACAAAATCTTAAATCTTAAATTTTTATTTTAAAAAACGAAATATAATTAAATGAAGAATTAATTTTATGATTTCATTACTTCGTTTAATATATTACGTTGAATTGAATCGAATTGCTAAATAGAAATTAAATCATTTTGTAGATGGATATACAGCAGATCGTGTACGATATTTCTGGTCGAATAATACGAGAGAACCATTATTGTTGCATAAAATTCGATTACCAGATTTTCAAATCAAAGAAGTTTATGTGACAAGTGTTATTGAAAATTATGCTACAGGTTAGCTTAGTCATTTCTTTTTTGTTCGCTTTTCAAGTATTTGGATTTGAATTTTGAATTATGCATTTCGAAGTGCTTTATTGATAACTTTGTTCAAAATGAAAATGTATATATTTAAATTTATAAAAAAGGAATTTTTTTTTTTTCGAGATGAATTTTAGCTAATTACAGTAAACTTTATTTAAATTATTTTAGGTAATTACAGTAGACTTTATGTATGTTTTGTATTTAAACGTTCATCCGGATTTTGTCTAATACAATTGGTAGTTCCATCAACAGCTGTTGTTATCACCTCATGGGTTTCGCTATGGCTGGAAAGTCAAACGGAATTTCAGGTAAACTTTTCCGGAAAAATAAATTCCGGCATCTTCTGCTGCAACAATAATTTAAATATTTTCCCAGAATTATTTTGCTTTTCGATAAAATTTAAATTAAAAATTTTTATTTTTTAACAAAATTCAGATTAAATATTTGTGTTTTTTTTTTGATAAAATTCAAATTGAAAATATGACAAATTTGAAATTTTCCTGTTTCAATTTCTAAAAAAAAGATTTATAAATTGTAATTTCGAAACAAATTTTAAAAAATCAAAAAAAATTTTGTAGGATATGGTTTCAATTATATTGGCAATAACATTTTTGATATTCTCATACAATGAAATGATGCCACGTGTAAGCTATATTAAAGCTATGGATATTTATCTTGGTTTGTTGTTGCTATCTATTTTTTCTTTTCTTATCATTTCTTACCACTCCTGTTCGTCGAGGTTTCAGTATTCTCGAGAATCGCATGCTGAGATCGCTATAATCTTGTCAAATTGAAAATTTCTGAAGCTAAAAATTTTTAATAATGAAGCAAATCATCATTTTTAGGTGTATGTTTTATGGCTGTATTTTTCTCGTTGGCTAAGCTTTCACTAATAAAATTTATGCGACAAAAGCTTCATAGAAACAGGTTATTTTAAAATTAATAAATAATTAACAGAATTAACAAATACTTCAAATTTGCTCACTTTCATTACTTCAATTTTCGTTCATTATTTTAATTACTTTTATTACCTTGAATAATTAAAATAAAAATGGAACTAATTGCATGAATTTTATTAGTAGTCCCAAATTATAAAGCAACTTATGCTTCATTTCTCAGACATAATTCATCACCGAATAATCGAAAAATCAAAAATGGAGCATTGAATCGAAATCGATACAGAAAGCATTCATCGTTGTTTACACCAATATTTGCGAATGCTAATACGACCATAAATGATACATTTAATGAGACTAGTATTGTCGTTCCATCGTCGAAGACAACCTGTACTGAAATACCGTTATCAAGTAAAAGGTAACAATTATTAAAGGTTTAATAAAATATGCGAGTTTCGCAATATTTTGATTTTAATTGATTTTAAATGAAAATTAGTAGAATAATTGTTTTAGAAACTATTGACCCGGTGAATTCTGCATATTTGATATCTTACTAGGTTGTAGTCCAATAGAAGGTTTCCAGAAAACAATCCAGATATTTTGATTGTAAATTTTATCCAGTAAAAGTTTCCGAAATTGTCATTTCAAAATAGATGCCTCAAAAATTATCATTCCAGATACTGATTACAGATCAATCACAGATCACATAATTTGTTTTATATTGTAGTTACAGATCACATTTATCTACTGATTCGTACGTATCAATCTCAATGAATGATTCATATGAATTAGATGATTATTTGAAAAAGCAAAAAAAACCACGAAATCCCGCTCTAAAACGTTTATTGATTGATTGTCAAATTTCAAAAAAATCAGTAAAAATGTTTCATTACGTATCACAGGTGGTTTGAATTACTGCTTTTTCGATAATATTCATTTTTCATTTCTCTTTGATAAGAAAGTTTATTGATTGCAGAAACAGTTTATCTTTTTATCAACGTTAGCATATTTGATTGATTGATGGAAATTTTCAAAAGAAAATAACAAAACTAATTTAGCTAATTTTAGGTTTTTTTTTTCTTTTCTTAGATATATGATAATGAAATTTGCTATAGGAAAAAAAGCAATGTGGAACCTTCGACCTTTAAAATGAATTTTAGAATTTTTTTCGGATTTTTAAAATTTCAAGATATGATTGAGAAAAAAAAGTGTATTTAACATATTGATTATCTTACCTGATGATAAGATTATGATATGATTTTTCAGTTAATCTTTTTGATAGCATTCACATCATTTGGTTTGTTCTTTTTTCTACTCTATCCGAATATGCATGTCAAAATGGAAGATGCGGAATGCGATCGTACAAAATCGGAATGGTTCGCCCAAATTATTTAATTAATTTGATAATTTTATTTGTATATAATTTTAGATTTTGTATATGAATTTATTGATTTTATTGATTGATAGAGAGTGGGCTGTAAAGTAAAACCATTCCCACCTTTTTTTTGATGATGGAAAATTTCTTCATGAAATTTAAACAAACTTTCAGTACAAAATTTAAGTGAAAAATTAATTTTTCTTTCTTTTTTTTTTCTGAGTTAGAAATGTCAAAATTTATGTCCTGTTCATCAGTTTCAAATGCTTTTAATTATCTTCAATTTCTTCATTTTTTAAAATAGTTTCCCATTTTTACAAAAAAAAGGTTTTTCTCGTTTTTTTTCTCTCGACTTTTTATTTAGGGGGAAAAAAGTTACTTACAAATTAATTTAGATGTTACCCAATATCTTTAAATATTTATACTTTCGGGATTTCTTGAATTTTCTCAAATTTTTGAAATTTTAGGCTTTAAAAGTTACTGACTTTTTTTCATTTCAGACTTTAAAATTTTGGATTTTACATTTTTAAAATTTATGATTTAAAAAAATTCCATTTTATTTAGCCGAAATTATGGGTTGATTTTGTATATTATTATGAGAAATTTTAAAATATCGATCACAAATGTTACTCAAATTAAAATAAAAAATTCATAATTTTGGAAAACTTGATTACGCTATATTTTTGTTGCTATCATTTTAAAATGTACAATTTTCAACATTTTTTCATTTTTTTTTTTGTTTGTTTGGATTTTCAAACTGCTCATATTTTTTTTTCATTTCAAGAAAAAGTACCGATGTTCACATTTTTTCATAAAAAATCCATTTCATTTCTTTTCATTATTGATTCGGTTTTGTAAAGAATTATCAACGATTGTTTCAGTGATGATCAGTTTGTTTCAGTGATTATCAGTTCTAATTATCAATGATTGTTTCAGTGATTATCAGTTTCAATTGTCAATGATTGTTTTAATAATTTTCATTGTTCTAAAAGTGTGAATATTAGATGATTTGTATTTTATTAGAAGATGTTGCATGCAAATAATCAAGAAATGCTGCATTTACAAATTAAAAAATGCTGCGTGCAAGTTTTCTTCAACTTTTATGGAAAAAAAAAAGTTAAATACTTGAAACAAACAGAGAGACAAATGATAATTGGGAAGACGAATTTTCCAAGTTGATTTATTTGTCGTTTAATTTTACTTTTTTTTTTTTTCTTTCAAAGATATTAAATGCACTGATTAATGAGTCTACTGTCATGTTATTAAAATGAATATGCGTATGAAATGTGCATGATTTCAAAAACGACAAAATTTATCAATAATTGTCAATTTTCAGCATTCGTTCTATCTGACAGATCAATGATATTCTCGATAACCAGTTGCCCCAGTTCAACTAAACATTTTTTTATGTGAATTTTAGTTCGTTTCTTCTCTTTTCTTTTCTTTTTTTTTCTTTTTCTTTCGAATAAGTTCATACATTTCTTTGATTTTATCAACAAAAATAATGCTTACTTCTACGGAGATTATCAATCTCGCTTCACACTTCTCAATTACGCTTATCACCAAGCCGGTATCGTCCAGATATTTATCGGTACGCAAAATCCCGTCCGATAATATAGTTTACTAAGAATCCTATTTTTAGATTGCTTATAATTTGACATATTTTACAGCTTGCCCTGTTTTTTTTTCTCAACTAATTAACTATCAACATTATTCTTTCATTTTCTTCTGAAAGGGTAATTCAATTTACAAGTAGAATTGTTAGAAAATTTTGAGAATTTATGACTTAAAAAAAAGAGCAAAAACTGTTCGCTCTCAATGTGTCGCACTTGCCTTATCAAGTTATTTGATACTTCCAGCACAAATTTCATTAAAATCTAAAATACAGATTGATCGAAAATTTAAAATGTGAACAGACAAATAGTTTAAAATGCAAACATGTTTAAAATAAAAACTTTATGATTAAAATAAAGTTTAAATGACAACTTAACGAAAAGGAGAGAGAATAGGCGTAAATGACGCATGACATGACTTACAGACACGTTTCTCTCGCTTTCCTTAACTTCATGAAAAGATATTCATACAGTTTGGAAGTCATTCCTTCTTTATCACTGATTTAAAAAAAATGAAAATGTCTAGGCAGAAATGCACTATCCACTTCCATGCACACGCAAACAGATACAGTAAACTTCCATAGTAATCGATGATAAGTGCTTGAATTTATCAGAACAATTTGACGGATGCTATGAAAGATCGCAAATAGAATCGATACGTCTTGATTTGACGCATACTATGCAAGATCGCAAATAGAATCGATACGTCTTGCATTTGACGCATACTATGCAAGATCGCAAATAGAATCGATACGTCTTGATTTGACGCATACTTTGCAAGATCGCAAATAGAATCGATACGTCTTGCATTTGACGCATAATATGCAAGATCGCAAATAGAATCGATACGTCTTGATTTGACGCATACTATGCAAGATCGCAAATAGAATCGATACGTCTTGAAATTGACCGGATTCTATGAAAAGTCGGCGATGGAATCGATACATCCAATTGTATTATTCGAATATGAGGAAAAAGAAATTAAAAAACGAAGTTCTCTTATCGGGTTATTGTATCTTTACTTTCTGTTTCAGATGTAATCTATAATTAGATTTTTCTCCCCTTTGCCTTTTGACCTCGATAGATTTCATTTTTTTTCTTTTAACCATCACTTTCTTTTGTTATTTAATTCAATTTCATGATATACAAATTCAATTTCGTGATATCCAATTCAATTTCATTGTATCAAATTCATTTCTTTACCAGTTTTCAATATCAGCGCGTGGGAATTTCCTGTTCATTCCATTTTTCTGATTTAGGATTAAAAAAATAATCTTATCACTGATCGTTACCTAAACATTCTCTTATCAATTTTTGCCATCTTATGTATCCATAAAATTTCTCCACTTATTTTTAATCATTATTGTAGCAATATTGCATAACTTGTACCAAATTTCTTCCTCCAGTCCAAAACCTCTGTCCTTTATCATGGACAGAATTACAACTGATAATATTAAGATTCAACCTTATCACTAATGCAACATTCATAGCTATCTTGTAATCAAAATTTATTTTCAGATATTCTTTTTTATGATAACTTCTATTCCTTCGACTCTTATTTTATTTCTTATCATTTTGTTTTTTCTACTCATTCCTCATGATTATCATGTCTTTTTCTAGTAATTAGTTGTTGATTTCTGTAAGTTCTAATATCACTAAACTTGTCTTTCTTATCATTGTACTTCAATATTTTAATTGTTATAATTATCATTTTGTTACATTCTTTTAATAGCATATGTTATTGATAAATTCCTTTTAACGATAATTAATTTGACTATATCTGCTAAATTTCCTCTTAGAATAATTGATACTTTTGTTGAAAGGAATATGATTCATTGACTGATTATTTGATTTTATTATTTAGAAAAACGAATTTCGCAACTTCAACGTACTCGAAAGAATATGATAAGCGTTCTTCGTTCATTTGCTCCTTTAATTCTCCGCCCATTCTTCTCCTATTTTAATTTTAATTTACTGTTAATGAAAATCATTTCACTAACTTGGTAATCTCAAAAATTCTCGACATCACCGAGATTCTCGCGAAATTACTGGAATGTTGATAATCGATATCATCGAGATGTTAATCTCGATATTATCAAAACACCTTTCTTATCGATATCATTAAAGTATACTAATATCATTAACTTTTCACAGTATAAATACAACAATTTGATAATTTTTCATATCGTATTTTGATATAATTTTTAATTAGCATCGAAATTTTTAAGAATTATCTCTAATTTTAATTGTTATCTCTTCTCGTCTGAAATTTGATTATATTGAAATCTTAACATAATATTCTAACGATTTGAATCAATCTAAAATGGTTGAATAAATTTTATTTATTCATACAAACAAATCAATCTATTTCGTTGTTTACTTTCTTAGTATCATTTTTCTTGATTTTCTAAAAAATTTCCTAAAAAACTAAAAATAAACTTGAGCATTATTACCATTTGTTTTCTCAACATTTTTTCATTATAACATTCATTTCTCATTTCTTTTTCTCAGCAATCATTTATTTTATGTGATTATTTTATTTTATTTTTTCCGCTCTAAATTTGGAAAAAAAAAAAAACTCGAAATTCAAAATAATTATTATCAATTCTTAGGGATTTGTGAATACTCCAATAAATATGGTATCCACTGAAGAAATGAATGAACTTTTTGAATCAATAGATTTACCAAATCTTGATTGCAATTGTACCATATTATCAATATCAGATCAACTACCAGCATGTCTTTTTCTTAAACGTAAGTTGATTTCTCCATATATCTTTTAATCGAATGAATAAATTCTTTTTATCAAATTTCAGAAATTTGATTGCAATTTCTTATTTAAAAAAAGAAATTAGCCAAAGAGAAACTTTTCGAATGATTCAACAACCAGAAAAATAATTTAATAGCAATTAATTAGCACTAATAAATTCTTCCTTTTCGTTGTTCCACATTTATTATCACATTCAGTTTATATGATAAATTCTCCCTAAAAAAGTATTGACCGATAATTCTGGTATTTCTCAGTTTTGAATAATCTCGATGAAAAGTTCTATTTATATGTGTCTGTGTTTTTATATATATGTATATATTTAACAAATGATAAGAGCTTATCAGTTACAATCTATATATATGTATTGTACCGTTGATAAGCTCTTATCATTTGTTCGAATTGTATCATGATAACATGAAAGGGATAGATGATTGAGTATTGTTTGAGGATCTAATTAATATAAAAAGTTCAACAACAAATGAATAATGATCATTACCAAAGGAGAAAGCAGATGATAAGAAGTTTAGGTGAAATTTTTAAAACGAATGAAAAATGTGACAAAAGATCGACAATCGTATAATTCACGTACAATTTGACAAGTTTAGTTGGAAAATAATTATCTGAATATTCCAGATATTATGTAATTCACGTAAAATTTAGCAAGCAAAAATGAAAAACGTTTGTTATTAAGAAATGTTTGCTCATTTATTGATAATTATCAAATGTTTGTTTAGATAAATAAATATTTTTTTAGATATTTGATATTATCTGAAAATACATCTAATTATTCTAGATAAAGTATAAAATAGTACTAGTATAAGTGTTATTTAAATATTCTAGTAATTTGCATAGAATTTGGCAGACGTAGGTAAGAAATAATTATTAACAAATATCTGTGTAAGTATTTGATATCACTTGACAATAAGTATTAGAATATTTAGCTAATCCTAATATTTAAAATTATCCAAATAATTTATATATTATATTTCAATTTTATCTTTTTGCATGCAAGAATTATTAATTTCAAAAAATTAAACTAATTAAGATTTCAGTTATGATATGATTACTTATTATTCATTTCTTTTTTCTTATTCCAGACGTACATGGTACTCAATTCGTTTTACTCTCACTTGCAACAATTTTTACTGCAATTGTATTGCTATTAGGAATTGTTCATTGGTTTCATGTATGGTTGTATGTTACGGATGAGAAACGACGAAACAAACTTTATTTCTTAGTATTCTTATTACCGGTAAATTATTTCGAATTAATTTCTACTTATAAAACGTTATTCGATGAAATATATGATATTTTCATGATGAGCTGTACAAAAATTTAATATATTATTTGTTTTAACTTTTCAAGTTTCATTTTAAAACTCATTTAATAATTTTTTTAAGAAAAGTTGAAAAAATGCTAAAAAAAAAAAATAAACAGAAAGTATTACTGTAATTTGGGATTTTTTTACACGGATGGGTTACATGACAGATGCAGTTTCCGTCTTACCTTTCCAACTTTTTTTTTTAAAAAGAAAACTAAGTGACTAATCGTTTTGTCTTGATATTTGTGTAAATTGGCTCTTTCAAAATATTTCTTAATTAAGTTTTACAAACAAAACTTGCGAAATTTAAATTCATTTAATATTAATGAATAGTTTTAATTGCATTTTAAAATATTATGATTATTTTAGTTGCGTATTATTTTCTGTTAATTTGTTGGATTTTATTTTCAAAATTTTTTAAAAATACTATTGTTTCCAAGTATAAATTCAAAAAAAAAATGATACTAATATTATTTAAATTTCATTATTATATTAAAGTAATGCTTAACATTTTAAAGATATCAATACTATGCTCTTATATCGGTATGCTATCACCACGTTCATCAAGAATTTTCTATTCACTTGGACTTCTCTATTTTCTGATATGCCTATTCGTACTGGTTTTATTGATAAAACATTTATTTGGTAGTCGTAAAGAATTCGTAAATGCACTTCAATCTCATAAGATAGTAATTAATTTTCAAAATCCACCACTTTGTTGTTGCTGTCCATGTTTACCAAAAGCAAAAAGCATTATGTAAGTTATTATTAAAATTTTCTTTTTTTTTTTGAAATTTTAAAAACAAAAATTTTTATTTATGCAAATTGCAAATTTCTGAGAAAAAAAAAGGATCTATTCAATTTTATAGCCAAAATGTACGACGATTAGAATGGTTAGTTTTGCAAGGTCCAATTATTCGAGCAATCGTCGTTGCATTTGATATGTATGTAACCGCAGAATATCGTGAGAATGCGCACAAGTATTCAAATTTTTCTTTTTTTTTTTAGTATTATTATTTAAAAGTTACAAAAATCGAACTTTTTTTTCTATTTACAAAATACAAAGATAAGTTTTAGATCTTTAATTATTGCTCTGATATAAATTATATAACTAATCGATACATCATTGACATTAGTCACATAATTTGAAATGAAATAATCATTATCGTATATTTGCAAAAAACATTGGTATTTTTTTTTTGTTATTTGCAAAATTCACAAGGATCAAATTTTCTTTGTTATTTGCAAAATACAAAAATAAATTCCTAGCTCTAATTACTGCACTCATCTAAATTACAGAATTACTTATATTATCATCTATATTAATTTCATAATAAAGTAATCATTATTATATCATCAAAAAAAGCGCTGATATATTATTTCCGTATGCGCCAACACTTCATAGAACATCATTTCATTTATTTCAAAAATGACTATTTTGTATAATTAATTAGAATCGACAATCAGTTTTTTCTTTCAGGTATATAGAACTTGGGGAACTAATTACTTTAGCTTCAGTGCTACTGGCTATTTTTGGTGTTCATACACTTGTTCGCCTAACTTCTGTAAATATTTCAGTATATAAAAAATTTGAATTTGCAAGAATTTCTTTTTTCTTCTATTTTAAAAAGGAGTTTTTGGAATGGGTGCAAAAAAAAATTCAAAAATGAAAATTTTTAAGGGTAGACTTAGTCAATATGGATTTATGACAATATTTCGGATTGTTGATCTTGCACTTCTATTTTTTGCTGCTCAACAACCAATAATATTTGATATGATTTTGGTTAAACTTGATGTTTTCGATTGTGGTCCACTACTATCACCGCATGATAATGCTCGATGTAAGTTTTTTTTGAATTTATAATCATTTCATACTTTACAATGTTAGCATATTCAGCACTAAGAGATGAAGAAAAATTACAAATCATAAAAGCAATAAAATATATTTAATATTAGTTGGACATTCATGCTTCACGTGGCCATCTAGCTAGTCTATATAAATAAAAATGCGCACTTATCTTTACCTGTCACAGGTGTGACAGATAAGAAAAAGTAGACATATCCATATGAAAACACGCGCCTACTCGAATGTGACGTTGTGCCAAATACCACAACGAACACTTACATTTTTATTTATATAAATTATTTGTCGACTACTATCTAGCAATGAATCAACGACTGGTTGATCTCACTTTGTTTATCTGCCAATTGGGGCGTTTTGGCGGGAAACATGTTTTCCTTACAGACAGTTTAAAAAAGAGTAGATATATCTATATAGAAACATCAGCCTTTCGAATGCATTGTTTAGCAAAATTTCAAAGCAGTCGGTGAAGAACTTGCAACGTTGTATCAAAAACCACAACAAACATTTACATTTTAATTTATATAGATTACAAACTGGCGAAAAGTTTTGGAAAAGTAGTAAATAATTGAATATCGAAAATGAAATAGAGATTTAGATTTAAACAATTTAAAATTCTTCCCAATTGCTAAAAATTTTTTAAAGGCCATCAAAGCCCAAAACATTCAAAAATGAGGACATTTCAACATATAAATGTTCCATTTCTTTTTTAGCAAAAATATGGGATAGAATGATTTTAAAAAAAATAAATAATCAAGTTTTTTTTATCAATTGACTCCATCTTAATAACTGTTCGATTTAACAACTCAAATTTTGATAATGGTTTTTCAACTGCATTTCAGTTATGTGTAATTTTGTGCTTACCGTGGAAATGTTACTGTTTTCATTATTAGTAACATTTATGGTTACACCTACACGAAGCGCTCTGTTCAATTTTCATGGATCGAAAGTAAAAAATGGCAGCGTAAAAAATAATCTGCAAATCACAGCGAATCAAGATAATTTCAGCAAGAGTGAAAATGGCACTAATGATTCATCATTATACTAACTTCGTGATTAACTTATACTTAATACCATAAAATGCAGAAAATTTTTTAAAAGTGATATGTGAAAAATAGTCAGAAATGATAACTATTTTTTGTTAACAGTACATGATAATTTTATTAAAAATACTACTGCATTCTAAATTTTAAAAGTTCCTCCCTCGAACTTCATATAGGGACAATTTTATCAAAAATGATATTCCATCTGTGAAGGCCTTTCTCTCGAATTTTGATATATGGTTAATCTTATTAGGAATAATACTGCATTTGTAAAGATCTTCTTCTCGAACTTTTTAATAACAATAATGAACTAATGTATTAAATTAACACTTAACCAATATAGGATTTTCTTTCTAACAAAGATCAGTATAATATATTTGTCAAAGATTTATTTAGCTAAAAATTTTTAGTTTTTTGAAATAGATATATGACTTCAATAACTATATTAATCATATTTGTTTGATATCTTATGCAAATTTTTCAGATCGGACTAGCTGATTATAAAGTTTGTCAATTCGGTATTTCAATAGTGAATTATTTGATACATAAAAACGATGGCTTATTACTATTTTATATTAAAAAAAAAAGTTTTTTTTCTGAAATACTTAATTTTCCGTTTATGTCAATTGATCATGTTGTACTGCATATAAAATAATCTATTTGAAATTTGTTCGAATTTATTTTTAAATATGATTTGCTTCTACTGAGTTGAGACAAATCGAGAATAAAGCAAGATTAGTCAATAAATCGAAAATTCACAAATATTTAAGTATTTCGGGAGTATTTCGATTTTCGATGTATTGTTAATTAGTTTACAAAATTCATATCTAAGTAATCCAAGGATCATAAAGACGTAAAATTGCTCTTATAAGTGGAAATAGTGTATGAATAATATATGTAAAATTCACTGCTTACCAAAAGTGTAATTTGAATTTAAAATCATACATTAAAAGCTAAAATTGCGACAGGAATTCTCAGCAAATGTTGGAGAAAGATTTTGTACAAGAAAAGATTCAGGATTCCTACGTCGGACTTCTGTGTCCAATAATTGTAATCATTTCCAAATTGATACTATCCAAATTTTATTTCGGATCTAAAATCTTTGCGCTAAATATTACAAGTCAAACTTAGGTTGATCATAATTTAATAGTACATGCAAAAATTTCTCTAATCATATTTTCAACTATCAGCAAAAAGTTCAAGCATTTCATTTTATCTTGAAGTAACTATATTAAGTGAAAACTATTTTACTGATAATAATGAATGAAGTTCACGTCGGTATTGGGATTAATAGATATTTAAGAAATGAAATTGGAGATTTATACTGTACCCGAAATATTTTTTCAAATTAAATTATGGTAAAATCAAATTGAAAATCAAAATTCATATTGCTGATTAGGATTAGTATCGGTGCTGAAATCAGTAAATTTTTTAGAAAATGGAATATGAAAAAACCCGAGTCGGAGCATTAAACCGCTCCCGTGGAAATACAAAATGATAGAAAGGGCGCCCTTGTTAGCGCGTGATGATGATGCGCACTTATTGGCGCGCGACGGTCATCACATTGAACCCAGTTTAATTTCTATTATTATTGCTAACCACATCTTTTACCCAAGAAGAAGAGAGAGAGATGGAGGGAAAAAGGAGAATGGCAGAAAAAAAGGTAGGCGGAGGCTAACCGTATCTTTTACTCCAGAAGAAGGATGAGAGAAAAAGATTTTTCAAAATTAAAGTGCGTTAAAATTAAATTAGTTAATAAAACTCAAAATATTACAACTTAAATCAATAATAAAACAAAACATACATACCTATATATAAATAAAAATGTAAATGCTACCTGTTACCTACGCCCGATCTCCGGTAAATTCTCAACCGACTTTTTTCAAATTTTGACACAACCTTGCACTCCAACCCACTTTCTTTATGAGTAAATATGGTTACGTTTTTTCACGTGTCACGTTCGTGACAACCGAAAATAAGTGAGGAGGTGGAGTTTATTGGATCCGTCTACCTTTATTTCTGTTATTCACCTTTTTTCTCTCATTCTTCTTCTTGAGTAAAAGATACGGTTAGCCTCCGCCTACCTTTTTTTCTGCCATTCTCCTTTTTCCCTTCATCTCTCTCTCTTCTCCTTGGGTAAAAGATGTGGTTAGCAATAATAATAGAAATTAAACTGGGTTCAATGTGATGACCGTCGCGCGCCAAGAAGTGCGCATCATCATCACGCGCTAACAAGGGCGCCCTTTCTATCATTTTGTATTTCCACGGGAGCGGTTTAATGCTCCGACTCGGGTTTTTTTTTTTTAGTTTTCTCTTTTAGAGGCTTTTTTCTCTTTTATTTTATAAATTTATCATTAGATTTGTTTTACTGATATTGTTGATTTTTTACTGTTGCGTAATAAATATTAATTAATATCAAATAATGATAAATAATAATAAATAATGATAGTAATAAATTATATCGATAAAATTATATTGATAATTATAACTAGTAATGAATAATAATACAGAATGCTGAATAATAATAAACAATAATAAACAATAAATACTGAATAATAATAAATAATTAGCTAATCCTTTGTAAGCCCTTTTCTATCATTTTATATAGAATTTCAGTGATAGTGATTTAATATACCAACTCGGGTTTTTTCCCCTTTATGTCGTTTTCTTCCTTTTTATTTAATAAATTTATCATTGGATATGTTTTATTGATATTATTGATTTTTCACTCTTGCGCAATAAATAATTTTTGATCATTTCTTTGTAACCCTCTCAACTAGGTTCAATGTCGATGACCGTCGCGCCAACAAAAACGCATCATCAACATGCACTAACAAGGGCGCCCTTTTCTATCATTTTAAATAGGGATTTGAATAAGAGCAGTGCATTAAATAATTATTGATCATTTCTGTGTAACCCTTAACTAGGACCAATGTCGAAGACCCTCGCGCACCAACAAAAACTCATCATCATCATCATGCGCTAACAAAGGCGTCCTTTTCTACCATTTTAAATAGGGATTTCAATGAGAGCAGTTCAATGTTTCGACTCGGGTTTTTTTCCCTTTAATCGTTTTCTCCTTTTTTATTTTATAAATTTATCATTAGATTTGTTTTACTGATGTTATTGATTTTCGCTGTTGTGTAATAAAAAATAATTAATAATAATGCTAAATAATGAAAAAATAATAAATAATAATACTTAGTAATAAATAATAAGGAATTTTTTGACTCTGCCCGTTCCGCATCTTCATGAGCGGACAGAATTCACTGAACCGCGCCTTCTTTCTGCATTGACGCCTTCTCTCTGCCTCGTTGTCTTCAAATAAGAGCGTGTTTTTAAATAAAGAAGGCCAGTAGTTTGAGCTTTTCGTTTATTTTTTGCTTTATGGGAGTTTGGTTGCGTCACACAAATGTCGGGAGCATGATAATGTATAATGAAATGTTTCCTTAAAGCAATTTGTGAATTATCTTTTCTCATATTGGGCTGATATTACTTCTAATATTAGGTCGTATCTTGGATTCCAATGGATACGTAATTTCCAATAGATGAGTTCCAATGGATACGTTATTTCAATTTAAGAGACTACAATTCCCAGTTTGGTAGACGTTTGCATTCAGGCTCAACAAAGCTCAGAGAAATCCTTACAGTTGTGCGGTTTAGATCAATGGGTAAAATTTCGAAAAGAGACAATTCAAAACACAATCTAACAATAGAAGTCAGAGAGATAATCCTTAAATTGCTTGAACGAAACAATTGATAATACACTATCCTGACGTCGACATTAGTGCAACGCAACTAAATCCCCCGTAAATCAAAGAATAAACGAATCACATTCTCAAAAAGCAAAAAACAAACGAAAAGCTTGGATTGCTTGCCTTAATTATTTAAAAACATTTACCCACTGGAATGCAACGCGTATCAAAATTTGAAATCAATCGATGAATATTTAAAAACATGCGCTTATTCGATTGCAACTTTGTGTCAAAATTTCAAAGCAATAGATTAAGGACTTTCCGATATTTAAGATTTTGAACATAGATAAAGTGCGTATTTAAGAACTTACGGAAGTTTAAAATTTTGAACAAACGAACATTGACATTTCTATTTATATAGATTAGCTGGAGCCGACCATGCGAAGCGTGGTCGGTCCCCATAGATAGCTGGAACTGCCATGCTCCGCATGGCCGGGCCAGCTAATTATAAATAAATTTTGACTCCAAAAAAGTAAAATATTCTGTTGACTGTATAAAAAATTAAACAATTTTCAAATGATGATCGATAAAATGTAATCAGTAGTGACATTTATATCGGTGGGGTGCAATTTTTAGATATTTAGGTCAATGATACAATTAGTAGGGTTAAAATAACCTGGTGATACTTCGGTATGCAATATTATTTTGAATTAATTCTTAAATTCATGATATAGTAGGAAATTATTATTTCAATTCTTCCAAGTCAGCAATACGTTTTCATAATTTTGAAAATTTTCATTAAATTTAAAAATGATTTGTTGCAAATATGTGATTTAGCTAATTCTGAATGATATGATATAGTTAGTTTAAAATTATATTTAAGATTTGTATAATAATGCAACTATTAGTTTAAAATCATTTCCCTTTTCTTTTACAATTTGCATAATAAAATATAAAATGATAAGTATTTTTTATTTTAAATAAAAAGAATTATTAGCATAAATTAATAGACAATCTTGAAGAAAAAAAAATCAATAATTGCTATGTTTTATAATGTGCATAGATAGTATAGTGTAAAAATTTGCAAAAATAGGCAAATTAGGAAGAAAATGTATGCAATTTAGAAGGAGGACGGCCTTGAACTTCAAATATATTTATGTATCGAAGTGCATTTGTGAATTGCCGATATATTGTTGTATTCTATACAAATATCATTTCAGTCAATACAACGGAAGAATGTATTCCAACAGTACTGCAAATAATTATGATTGCACTCCGTAAGTTTCTATTTATTTAATTTATTGATTATTTAATTGAATTAAATTCAAAATTTTAACCTAATTTTTAATTTACAATAATTTCTTTTTGATAAATTATCGTCGAAATTAGCAAAAAATTGTGCTTGAATGCAATTATATAAATTGATTAAAGTAATTTAGCAATGAATAATACAAACTTTCCTAAAATTTTTAAATTTAAGAATACAAAAAAGGGGAAAAAAAAGAAAACGGTAAATTAGAAGGAAAAGATTGAAAATTTTAAAGTTTGCTGACCAGCGATAAAGATGGAGAATCTGATACGAATCATATCGATCCCGCGATCGATAACAAGAGTTGGTTTAGACGAGTATTCGATGGTACGCCACTTCTCGAGAAAAGTTTGTTCACAATTCGCTCAACTGGTCTATTTCAGGAATCTCGCGATAGTGATACTTTGCTTTTTTTGTTCAACACTTTTTCATCTTTTGTTTTAATACATTAGTCTTTTTCTTCCACATTAATTCTTCTATTTATTTCTAATTCATTTAAATTAGTTTATCTAAATATCAACTAATACGGTATTTCAGGTCAATCAGGTAGTGATTCAGATTGTCAGTGCAATAATTGTTGTGGCCAACAATATGGAGCCAATGGTGGTTATACTTGCAGTTAGTTACTATAAATTATTTTTAATTAGTAATTTTTGATTTTAAGTAAGCTAACATTTGAAAAATACGTTAGGAAGAAGAGAACTGATCTCTAACCAAAAAAAAAAAAAAAAGAATCTTTTTAGCCAAAAAAAAGCTTGTCTCTTTTTCTTTTAATATTATGATTGCCTTTAAATTTTTCCTTCATGAAAATTTATATATGAAAATTAGTTTTGAATCATTCTTGATTTCTATAAAATGTATTAAAATGATGATAATGTTGATATTTCAAAAAAAAAAAAAAGAATTCTGGAAAAAAATGAAATGATGCAGATTGTAACGAAAAAACGAATGCATCGGATCAATCAGCAAAAACTATGCGAATTTATTGGCGTTTTGTATAACGAAAGGACATTTACGCCTAATGATAATGTTGTTAATTAGCTTTTTTCAGAAAAATTTACTCTATCAAATGTATAAATTAAATCTCGATGTTTTATCGATTTTTTTTTTCTTTTCACTTCAACAACTTCAACTGAATTGTTAAAGTTTCGTAGAAAAACGGTCATAATTTCTCATGTATGTAATAATAAATTATCCAAGTTGATATATGTAAATTGTTCAATTTAACACATATAAAGTTAGGTTATTTATATATCGATTATCCAGATAAATTACCCAATTAAAAGAATGTAAATTCCCAGATAAAGATATTATAATTACTTGATTTTTCCGGAAAATCAGAAAATTTGCAAAATGTTGCCATTTTCTTATTCTAATTCTAAGCGTCGCATTAAAAATGCTAATTTCCAACTTTTTTTTTTAGATAAAATTGACGAATTGTATCGAATGAATAAATTCATAATTTATGTAAAGAATATCACAACATAACGGAAGATTTCAGATTTAAACGGATGAATTTCTAATTAACAATGTATCAAACTTCGGGAACTTTTCCTTTTTTTTTTTTTTTCAGTTTTCGGTTGTAAAAGTTTGAAAATTTTTTAATTATTTAAAAGAAAAGTAGAAATGAAAATTATGTATTTATTAATAAAACAACAATTAATGCGAATTTTGTATTGAAAAAAATTTTCATATAAAAACATAAAATTCCATTCATACAAATATTTTATGGATAGATTTATCGAAAAAAAAAAATTTTCCCAATACTCGTTTTATTTTGTTTCCCATTCCTTCAGTGTGAATTGAATTAAAATTAGGAATAAAAAAATCAATCGATAAAGTATTAAATTGAAAAGAAAAGTTACAGACTACTTGGACACTTTTTAATGAAATTAAAAATTTCCAGATTGAAAAATGTATAGAAATTTTGAAAAGAACTTTGAAGAAAGATATATTCCGAAAAAATTTTAGTTTTTTTTCTCGGAATTTTATTTGTTATTAATTTCTCAGAAATTATTCATTAAAATATAGATAATTTTTTTTATTAAAACTTGGAATTGTTACAGTAAAATTAATCTTGAATATTAAAAATTATTAAATTTTTTTTTTGATTTGATGAAAGATTTCAAAAATGTCATGAACTTTGATCGATATGAATCATCTGTCTAGCAGCAAAGCATTTTAACATTAAATTCAAAATTGTATTTAATTCTAATAAATTCAAAATCACTATCTAATCAATACTGTCATTGATTAATATTCTTTCAGAATAATTTTAAATGCGAAAATCCTTGAATACTATGAAATATTAAATATCATTGGGAAAAGTTGGAGTTAAATATGTAAGTTTAAAATTTAGAAATGAACAAAAAGATACCGCATAGAATTTAAACAATTAATAATTCATTTCGCTGATAGTTAAAAATTAACAAATATTATGCGCTTATATTTCTAAGCAATAATTTAAAAAATTTAATTAGTAATTAACTCATTTTAATCTCATCGTAACAAATCTGTCTGACAATATTTTTGATTCTGAATTAGAAAACTTATCGATACTTTAGAAATATATATTCAACTTGTAATATTTGACAGTTATTCGATATTTCAGGTATATAAATTCAACCGTCATAAAATATTTGAGAATATTCTCGACAATTGTTTCAAATTTTTTATGTTTAAATTTTGTCATAAATTTAAAATACTTCAAAACTACTGGATAATTATTTCAATCTAAAAAAGAATTGAATAATTTGCACCTGATTGCATAATTTTCAAAATGAAGCCTTCGGAATATCTTTCTGTAAACAGTTTTAATAATTTTGCATAAATGAAAACAGCAAAGGTGGATAAGAAAAAAAAAGGAATTTTTATAATGTATGTAAAAACAGCGTTTATTAAATTATTAAAAAAAAAAAAAAAAAAAAGAGATAATCCGGATTACGGAGAGATCGATCAGCTGAATTTTTTGAAAGTTTTAGTGATTAATACCTGTGAGAAGTCAATTATTATCACGTTTGTTCCATTCCGCATATTATTGCACTAAATGATCCAATAATTCTGTAATGGCAAAAAGTAAATTTGGGAAAGTATTTCTTGGTTGCATCACAATTATGATATCACATATTTGATAATTGTTAATTTTAAATTGATTCTCCAAATAATAATTCTAGCAAAGAATTTTTATCGATAAAAATTATCAATCAGAATTTTTTTTACAATATGTCTGAATCTACTGCATTTATTTTTAATAAATGCAAAGAGCATATAAAATCTTATCAATGCATATAAAAATTACGAAGTGAAATGGATTATAAATGATTCATCAAATTTACAATTAGAGATTATAAAAATTACCATTTGTATAAAATTCCTTTTCTTATTATAAATAATAAATAATTAGATCGATTCCATTAGATTATCCCTATTTTTCTTATGCTACAGCACCGTATTGTCATCGATCTTTTTAACCGTGACAATAATTGAGAGTTCTAGAATTGTCGCCGATCTTCTTAACCGTAACAATTATTGAGAGTTCTTGTTTCTTGTTACATTATTCTCAAAACCTCAAACTTGGGTAATTAAACCTTTATTATAAGATATGATAACGCGACAAGACAGTGACAATTACAATTCAATTATATCAATACGAATTCTAATGACAAAGCAATTCTAATAGCCACATCATAATCCAAAAGAAACTATAGACTAATATATCCCACCTCGTGACAGTACAAATTCTTTCAAAATGATCCTATGGTCAGGAACTTATTTATAAAGAAAGGATCCCGACAGAGTTTGATCTACAATAAGGCGCCATTTTTAGCGCATGAGAAAGTGTTTTTTTGGCGCGTGACCTTGGCTACAACAAAGAAGAAAGGTTAAAAAGCCATTTGACCTATAAACAAAGAAATATATTCATATTCAGAAATATATGAGATTAACAAATCATTTGAAAATCTAGAATCATTTATTTTTTTGTATTCCTCGCAATCTCAGCGACACGCATAAAGCATCACAGCACCATTTAGATTGATTTTTTAGTCAACTGATGTTCACATAAACAAAAATGTATTGAAATATTAAAAGGTTTTGATGTAAATCATTATTCTCTTTGACACTTAAGTTACATTTTATTTCAGTTTTTCAAATCTAAAATTTATCTTCTTATATTAAGCCTAAAATTCATGCCATAAAAAATAACTAGAACACTAACGATACATCATGCTTATCATATCATCTACTTTGACATCATTATTTCGATTATTTCGGATGTTCTAGCTTCTATTTTGGAAAGGTGTTTATATTATGCTACTTTCCTAAATCTATGTGTTAATCTCAGATATTGTACATCTTATTCAATCACAAGAGAACCACAATAACATCTCCTTCTCTCCATTCCCATTTATCTCTTGATTTTCTTCCAAGCAAAATAAAGAAGAGATATTTATTGAAAATTTGTAGTAACTTTTTCACATATCATTCTGTTTCGCACCAAATAATATTGGTGACATCAATCTCTTAAAAATAAAATCAGAATTTGCAAATAAAATAAAACTTTACAATGACAAGCTCCGTGGGAGATATCATAATTTTTATGAAAAATTGCAAATATTAAACAGAGAATGATCAACCTATATTGAAAAGGGATGAACAATGAAAAAGAAAACAATTTCTAAAAATTCAGCGCAACAAAAAAAAAAAAAAAAAAAAAAAAAAAACATAAAGCGAAGAAGTTAAATTCTGAAAAGAAGCAATCTCCAAAGTCTTTCCTTCAATCAAACAAGTAACATTTTAGAGACTAGAAGAGTTCCAGAAGGGAGATAATCACCATGAAAGAAGAAATTTTGAATTGGAAAATGACTGAGCAACTGAAAGATGTTCATAATAGAAGTCAAGATAAAACTATCCATTATTTCGTGTCACTGAGTGAATTAAAGCTGGATGCTTCGTGTATAATCATATTCTATTGTTGGAATCACTGCCTAAAATTCGTGCTAATTACCTCTGTATGACTCCAAATAAAATTGCAATCTATAAGTAAGTTTCATGTTGTTTAGCTTTTCTGATAAGTTTTTCTGATACTCACCAAAGTTTGTTTCAAAATTGCTGATAATCCGGTAGAAAATAAAAAGTGTCTCTCTGTGTCTATATATGACTAATCTGACGCGACCTTCTGATTAGTTTAACCAACCAAGGTCGGTCGATTAATCCCATAAAACTTGACGACAAACTTATTCATGAATAATTTAAAAAATTGCCTGAACAAATTTGAGAAATATAATAAGATACTGGTCAACATTCAATTCTTTTCCTGATTCAGCAAGCTGCTCAATAAGACGTTTCATTACTTCGGCATGTCTACAAGGATGGATGGAAGCCATTGCAGTACGAAAATATGGATGGGACTCCATTGTAATCGTTTTATTAATATGATCCTTGAATCACAAAATTTTTTTTGAAAAAAATGTCAAAAACTGTTAAAATAGCTAATAATCAACATGAATGAAAAACTGCAAGAAATACAACCATATTTATCATTCCATATTTAAAAAACTAAGAAACAATTGGAACCTGTGAAAAATCTGCGCTCATTTTATCGACGGTAAGTGGTTTGTTGTTTTCGTCATATCCACACAACCAAAGACGAGGTACCTAAGTCATAATTTAAAAAACTTGACTGTTACCTTTGTTATAAAATAAAAACTGTTTAATGAAAACGATATAAATCATCTAAATAAATCCATATATTACTGTATTATGATATTAATAAAAAATTCATTGCCAATAAAGTAGAATCAGAGAAATGACACAATCAAAATAAGAATTACTAGAAGACTTGTCTCTTACAAACGTTACAACACTTTAATCCAAATTACCTGGTAATATTTGTCATAAGTTATGTGAAGATCATAAGTACGTGTATGCAAGACGTTATCCGTGTCAGCTTCGGTCTGATTTTTATCCTCTTCAACAAATCTTGAACATCTTTCTTAACTTTTCTAACAACGTATTTGGAAAAAACAAATTGGGAATTTAATTTCTAGAAAAATCTAGAGGAGTAGGAATTCGAGATATACTTCTTCACTGTTTCAGAAAATCTTGAGAAAAATTACCTATAAGGATCGTCTTCTTCGAGACCACCTTCAGCTACAAACGCATCCATGTCCATTGGTGGCCTGTCATCATCATCATCCTCTAACACTTCCGATTGTTTTGACTAAAGATAACTATTTTCAAATAATCTAGAATCACCAAAAAATTTTACAACATTTTATACGATATAAATAATATTATGTGAAAAAACGAACTACGGAAGACTTCGTCTGAGGCGTTTCGAACATTGATGTTGGTTTTTGATTTATATTTAATGCATAATGATGCGTATCAACCCATCCTTCATCATCCTCGACATTAGTGAAATCGCCTTCTTCATTCCACTCTCCACTTTTCAGTATCTGTAAAATTTAAACTTAAACAGGCAATTTTTCAGTTTCTAGGCAATCATATTAATCCAAATACTTGTTTAAAAATTGTACGATTGGAACACTTCGTGCATCGCGCAGATTAAATTATCCTAAAAAATTTCCTAATAAGTATATGGAGAGGGAATTTAAAAAAATTTTAATTTAAAATAAGTCTTCAAATTAAAAATTGAGATCAAACCAAAAAACATAGTTTGAAAACTGAAAAAAATATCATTTATAGAAATTTCAAGCCAAAAATGATAACTGTTTAAATGTTATCAATCAGCATCAAGGTTATTAATGGATGTACTAGAGAACTAATGGACATCACTTCTTTTAACTCAAATAAAATACCTTTTCTTGTGATGAGTCATATTCCATATCAACACATCGACTAAAACATGGTACATTACGTGTGATCAAGAACTGCTTGTCTGCAGGAAGATATGATTTGGCTCTGAAATATTAACAAATTGTAGAAAAATATAAAAAAACTTCGAGTTGTTAAAATACGGAAACAAAGCCACTTGTTCAAAAATTTAAATATAATCAGCAGCTTTCCTTTTTCGCAATTAACAGTATTTAAAAGCATCATGCACATATCAAAAGCTATCAAATTGCAGCAAAAAGAAAACAAATAATTTTAGTATGAAACAGTTAGTTTCCCGATTTTTCTACTTCATTTTGAGTCATTTTCTTATTATGAAAAAATAACCTCTTTTTCCCAAGTGCACAAGTTATATCTTCAAATTCTATTACCTTAATCGAATGACAACCAGTAGAGAATATGACAGAGGAAATAATCTTTTCAATCTAACTTGATTATGCAAAATTAATTTAAGTAAATAGATAAAAGTCGAAAGAGAAAATAATAATTAAATTACTTTGATGGATCTAATTGACCCCATGACCAAGTTGGACAATGATGTATAAGATAATCGCCGGCAATAACGAATTCTTCAGGATTTATTACGCCGGTTTCCTTGAATTTTGATTCCCGAAGCACTGGTGTTAAATACTGACCCACATCAAGGGCTATACTTTTTACCGAATTTACAATATTTTCCATTGTTGATTCCCAGAATTAAAAGATTAGTAAAAGAGCTGAAACAAAATATTAGAAATAACTTTTTTTCAAAATTATGAAACAGTTATTCAAAAACACGCAGATCAATTAAAAATTTTAGAAACTGAAAGTCGATAATTATATTATATCCTTTCATTCTTAGCTCGCACATACTTATTTGTTGAAAGATAAGTTCTTTATGTGAATATTTCATATAATCCTATAAAAGCTATATCATTATTTGCTAAGAAAAAGAAAAATACAGGTCCCGAAAGTTAGAAATTTAAATTTCAGAGTGAAAGATAAACTAAAAAGGACAAAAGAGTTGATCTATTCATAACATGAATCATCTTTCCTGCATTTCTCTTTCTTGATTAGCGAACGGAATTTTTTCACCATCTCTCACAAAATTCAATCAATCATCATTTCCTTTTCCTTCACTATATTTTTTTCGCTTTCATTCTGAACACTTAATCTAAATATCGATTTTCTAGGATATTACTTAACAAAATAAATTCAACAAAGGAAATTTCAGACAAACTTGTTATAAAAGAATGAATGAGCAATTGTCCTTTTATAATTTATCTTTTTCTATCGATTGCCATAAAAAAAATGATTCAACTATAAGGTAAGGTGAAAAATTCATTTTTTTTTCCACTTTTATGATAAAATGCATTCTCCAGTCTCATTCTCTCATCCCATAATCTTTCAAACTTTGCATCTCTTCAATTTAAGCATCTTTTTTTTCTATTAATCGATGCAAATTACTCTGAAACTTTCAAACTAAGCATAATTGTTTGGAAAAAACTCAAATAACTTCACCATATCCTTGACTCAAAACTATTCCGAACAACAATAGCCCCGAAACTCGACGACCCTTGACCCCCAGTTACTATGGATCCCATTTAAGCTTATCGCTCGGAAACAAACCATTGTCGCATTTCTGCTGGATGATATGAACAGTGAAATGGAATGAGACAATCTGGTTCGAATTTTTTGGTCGGTCCATTTTTTTTGAATTGAATTAGTGGAATTAAGATGGGATTATTAGTTCGAATTCGAATTTAAATTCATTTCCAAACTTTCGAACTTTTATATCATGTATTAGCAACTCCGTTTTGCATAATCTAATGTTACAGCAAGTGATAAATGGAATGTAGTTTTCGATTTCAACAATATCAATGTTACAAATGTTTTTCTAGATTTTTATATAACTTATTTTTAAAATAATTTCTTATATCCGGTAGGATCAATCAATACCGATGAAGATTTTTCAAGATAGTAGAATCTAAAAGAGATTCTGAAGAATTTAGAAAATAGAATCCGCGAAATTCATGATAACTATATGGAAATATTTGGAAAAAAAAAAAATCTATTTTCTAATGGATCATTTCCATCTACAATTCCTCTTCTATCCTGTGTTAGGATGGCCATAGCTATTGTTATTAGAAGGAAGAGAGGAAATTATTTTCTTCTCTGCCACCACGAAAAGAAATCCACTGCAAATTCGATTCTCAATTAATGTATCTGTTGGCTGAAGGTTAGTGTAATTATTGGGCTTGGTTTCGTCAGCAAATGCGAGGAACTATTCTTAGTTCGTTTGCGTTGGAGTTTACGTGAGGGTCCTGGCAGGAAGACGTGTGGCAGTCCGTGAGATTCTTGTTCCCGAAACTTCTTGATGAAGGATGATGACCTATCAGGGTGTTGAACCAATAGGAAGCGTGGTTACTTGTTAATCAGAATTAAATTGTTTGTTGAATTATGAAAGTATAGGAAATGGCAGCGACTTGTCAGGAGTATGTTTCTAGATTTTAAAATCTTTTTCGAATATTTTTTCAATTATGAACTTTTTGATTGTATTTACTGAAGCGAAATGAATTATTTATATTATTTTGATAGCACAGCTATTACAAATATTTTGATAAATATTTAAGTGTTTCAGAATGCTTGCATCATACTTGCACTATTTTCTGACATGACGTAAGCATCAGAAATTCAGCGGATGAACTATTTGTAAAAATTTAAACTTTGAAATTGCCCAAATTGTGAAAGATGTGAAAAATAGGTGTTTTTACTACATAGTTTTTTGTCATCGTTGGATAGTTTCGTTGAAATTCGAGATTCATATTTTTTTTTTTTGAAATTTAAATTCTTTATGAAATTCGACCATGATGCATAGATAAATTTTGATGCATTGATCACCTTCTGCGAAAAAATTACTGTTGCAGAAATTTCCATACATGAGAAAACCAATACGCATTTGGAAAAATAATTTCTCAGGTTTATAAAATGAAAATTAAAATATTATTAGTTAGTATGGTACTGAGAAAAAATTATTTGAAGTTTTTATGTCTAAAATGCTTATTTAATGTCATCATAACTAAAGGATTCATGATTTTTTATTTTTTTTATTTTTACTTATTTATTTTTTATGAAAGAATTTAGTCAAATTTTTAAATTAAATTTTATTCAAAACAAAGTAACATAATAGTGTGAATTGAATGCAACAAAATTGTCTCTTCGAAATTCCTGAAAAATGCATCAATGTTCTTTCTCTGCAAAATCCTTCAATAAAATACCCGCAAAGACTAATTCCAAAAAAAAAGCATAAAAATATTCGGTCGTCATAAGATATGAGTTCGTTAATATTTGATTCGCATACATTGCGTATAAAATCAAATACAGAATAATCGTATATAATAATGAAATAATTATACAATAAATTTTCTTCTCTACGCAACAAATTGTTTTGTTCTATCAAATTTTTAATCAAAAATTAAGATACAGGAAGTCTAAAAATTCAAATCTTTTATGAAATTATCTTTATTAAGCTGAACATTAATTCATTTAGTATTTGATTTTATACTTTAAAATTAGAACTTAACAAATATATCTTTTCTACTTTTTTGAAGTCATAAATTTTTATTAAATGATGGAAATAGATTAGCAATATACAATACAGTCACATTGAACAATAGATTATTATAAAACAAGATAAGGCAATCATATTAAAAAGAAAAAACGAGAATTGAACGGAATTATCAAATTTTAAATTAATATATTGACCTGATGATTAACATGAAATATGTGAAATGTACATTTATACTATGAATAATTTTAAATTTTGGAAGAAAAAAAAAAGCCTTTTTGATTAAATAATAGATTTTCGCAAATGTTACGAAATACGATATAATTTATGCGGATAAGCTAGAAACGGAACATTCCGGTACAAATGCTTCGAAACTATTCTCATCCTCGTTTTCTTCATCATCCGAATATGCTTCCTCTTTTCCTGATTTCTTTCTCATTGGAACAGTTTCCGGAATTGTTGGTAAATCAGAAAAATCTGACAGCAATGTGTCGAAATTTGCGCTACTTAAACGTTCACCAAGTAATGCTGAAATTTTAATCAAAATTATTCACTTTTACATTTGATATTTTCAATTATTTTGTTATGATTTTTAAATTTTACGTCAAAAGAAAGCATAACATGAAGAAATAACTCAGTGTGATAAATTTTGATAAATTTTTAAATAATTTTCTAAAGCCACGATATTGAAGGGTCAAAATGATAAGTTTCTTATGATAAGTTAGGATGATAAGTTTCTTAAGGTCATAGGATATTGAAGGAATCAAAATGACATACAACTCTCTGATAAGCTATAATCATTTATCGCTTATCAAACATGCATTAATTCAAGAAATATCAGGATTAAAAAAAAAATTGTCAAAACAAATTTCAGACAAAAATATCACTTATTGATTTATTAATTCTTTCTTGACAACTTTTATTTTTATTTTCATAGAAGTAGAGAATAAATTAAAATAGAACTTACAGATTGATCGTTTGTTTCGTATGCTAGGATCATTAAATTCTTGTGACAGCCCAGCGGTTGTTTTTGCGGCCCGAAGTGGTCTTAAAGGACGACGTTTAAATTTCGGACTTACGAGAGGATGAGTGAAGGAATTTTGATTTGCCACAAAATTGCTTCGGAATAATTCCTCTGGTGGTAAAACATGTGGTGAACGTCCTTCAAGATTTACCGTAGAAGATAAATAATTGCTTGTAGCCGTTGACTGAAAAAAAAAAAGAAAAAATTGAATTTTTTGTAAATTTAATTTTTCAAATTTCTTTTCTTTCCAAATTTGAAGAAATTAAGAAAAAAAAAATAGAATTTACTTCTTCATCTTCGCTAGCATCTTCAATTGTAGCAGGTAATGATGGTATTTTGATTCGTAATTGAACTTTATGTTTTTTCATTTGATTCAATGATAATTCGGGATATGTTTCATCAATAATACGTTGACGTGATTGATGTTGTGTTACGGTAGGATTTGTGACAGTTTCACGTGAAATATCACGTTCGCAAGTTTCTTTAAAACTTCTACGAAGAGCCGTTAGTGCTGTCATTTCCAGTATTATCTAAATTGTTGTAACACTAAATATAAAATGAATTTTTATCTTCAAGTATAAAAGGACGACGTGTTGCGTTGAAAACGTTATAGAAAAAAAAGTTGCATGAATTTACGTTGACGTGGTCGATTTGACGTTGACGTGATTGATGTTGATATGGTGTTATGGATATGATAAAATTGATAACTTTTGGAAATACTTATTAAAATATAACAAAATTTAAAATTCATACTAATAATTGAAATCACATAAGGTAATATGAAAAAAACAGCGAAACAATTTAAATTGATAGAAAGAAAAATAATAAAACAAAATTAAAAAAAACAAAAAAAAAACAAAAATAATAAATTCATGAATTTTAAATGAAAAAAAAAAAATTAATTGAGCAATAAATAGAATCATTTCGTTCTCTTTTTTTTTTTTTAAATTTTTTTTCAATTTTTTCAAATAAAAATTGCTCAAAAATGATGTGCTAATGACTTTTCAAGTTGCTTCTATGGAAACAGGCTCATCAAAATTGACATAAATTACATAAAAGGAAGAAGAAATTTACATCATTTTCGATGAAATTTAATGAACAAACCTGTCATCATTATCATTATCATCATCATCATCATCAACTTTCTATAACTTCCTTTTTGCTTCATTTTGATTCATCACTTTTTCGCAAATATAAATTTTTCGCAAATATATTTAACAAAAATTCTTGAAATTTTATCCGACATCAAGAAAGAACTAAATGCTAGAGCGCAACAGGTGGTGAAATTGGTTTTAAAATTTTTAATTTGAAAATGATCAGAATTAAGCGATCAATGAAATTGGTATTGCAATGTCCAAAATGTAGGTGTAAATTACTAACTGCTTGAAAATTGTGATAAACAATAAATTTGATAAATTAAAATTGATTGATTAGATTGATTACAAACAAATAAATTAACTTGCTAATTGCTCGAAATGGTGATGAAAATAATTATTCGATCAATAATTTAAACCGGTTTGAATGATTAAATATTATTTTTTGAGAAATGAGCTAAAAATTGCTAAATTTTATCGGTATTTATAATCATTTTTGCAATGGAATGCGTGGAAAAAAAAAATTTTTTTTTTTAATTTTTTATTTTTTTTTTATAACGCTGAAAAATTTTTTGATTGAAATCAATTTTGTAGCATTTTTTTTTACAATTCACACAAAATAATGATTGATTATTCATTACACTGATATCATTTTATCTCGTACAAAAAAAAAAAGATTACCAAAAAAAAAATTTGTAATTGAATATAACAAATTTGAAATCAAATTTAAGCAAGACAAATTTCATGCAATATCATCATGTTTGATGGAAATATATCTGTGTAATCAAGAAAAATATCAGTACAATCATCATACTTACAACAAATATTTTTAAAAACTGAATTTAAAAATGAAATTTTTTTTCGCGATAAGCTATCTCAACAAAATTGAGTTTAAGTAAATAAATAAATAATTTCTTGCATGATGTCAAAAATAATATTGGTTTTTAATAAATAAAAAAAAAAAAAAAAACAAATGAAATTATTTGCAGACATGAAGTGGAGAAGATAACGTTTTAGTTTTAGCAATTGAAACGAACTAATATTTAAAAAAGAAAAAAGAAAAAAGAAAAAATGAAAAAAAAATTTTCATAAATTGAGAATTTTTAGTCAAAAACTATAATGCGATTATTTTTATTTTTTTAAATTAAATTTTCATAAATTCAATGCTTAATTTAAATTTTTACAAACTTAACTTTCGATAATCTTCTAACAAACGGGAAAAATGAACACTATCATAAGTATTAAAAAATTTGAAAAATTATTTTAATTTTATTTCAGCGCATTTTATTCATTAAATGAACGAATAGAAAGTTTTACTTTTTTATTAAATTTATTAACAATTTTCAAAAAATAAAACAAACTTTTTAAAATTTACGTCAATAGTTTCATTCTGATATCGAATTATTTTCTATGAATATTGATTAATTACCAAATTATAAATTATCATTTCAATATTCATAACAATAATATTTACAATTTATACGTTAGTTGTTATGGGAAATTGTTTATTTACGGAAAAGTTAGTCAACCAAAAAGTAAACAATTTGAAATTTTAAAAACAAACAAAAAAAGACACGCAAAATGTGCAAAAATTTACTTTCAAATATATTTGATAATGGCGTAAAAACAAGAAAAATTATCTTTAAATTGGTTAAGAAAACAATATTAAGTTATTTTTATTTCAAATTTCAACTTTTTTTTTCACTTTAAATTTCAGCTTTTATCATTTTAATAAGAAATAAAAAAAAAAAAATATTTTAGGAATTTTCGAAAAAAAAAAACAAGAATTTTTTTCATTAAGATATGCGGGTGTATGTATCATCAAATTTACAATAGTAGGTTATAAAATCACAAAAATGATAAGAAAAAAAAAAATTATTTTACAACAAATTGGTGAATTTTCCGAAATTTGAAGTAAAATTATAAAAAAAAAAAAAATGATGAAAAATGGCGTAAACAACCGGTTAAAAACAAAAAAATAACAAATTTAATTTCTTTTAAAAAAACTGGCTATCTTTGAAATTACAAAATATTTTTCATCCAATTTATTGCTTATTAACCATAAATTTTGTTTGGAAAAGGTGAATTTTTTTGAGTGAAAATTTTCTTAAATTAATGAAAATGAATAAAAATGAGCTAAAAGACATTACGAAATTAGCAATTTTTTTTTTTCCAAAATTCAATTATTATAAAAAATATTCATAACTTATCAATCATATCAGTCAGAAATAATCAACGAAACAATTCTATATTTTTGTTGCATTGGAAAAAGAATTAAATTAGCATAATTGTTTAATCCAGAAAGTTATTAAGTTGATCAAATAATTCATTACGCTTGTCTATTTTTAGAAAAAAAAAATCTTTTATTTTTCATTTTGAAAGAAAAATTTTGAAATATTTGTGAATTTGAATTTCGATTTATTTGTAAATTTGTCAAATAAGTGCAAATTGAAATTCAGAAACTTTAAAACAAGCTAATTGTTTTATAAAAAATCATTGATTTTTGCAGATTTCTATTAAATAAATTTTTGATCATGTATTATTTATATAAATTTTAATAATAATTTTTAGAATTTCAAAAGTGTAATTTTAAAAATGAAATGTTTATCATATATTTGTAAAAAATTACTCATTTTTCCTGCATTTTTATAAAGAAGACAGTACGACGCTTGTTTATTGATTTTTTGCTTCAGTAATTTCGAAAAAAAAAAAACCAGAAAAACAAGAAATGTGCAATCGATTATGAATCATTTTTTAGTTATCAGGAAAAAAGAAAAAAAATACCAAAATCTGGGTTGTAAGGAAACACAAAATGTAAGTTTTACTTATGTCCATGAGACAAAAAAAAAAAAAAAAAGTTGCAAAGTGAATTTCATATTAAAGTTGAAAAGTTCCAAGTGAAATTATTTATACTTATGTCCATCAGACAAAAAAAAAAAGCTGTAAAATGAATTTTTAAATTGAAATTAGCGAATTCTAGCGAATTCACTAACTTAATTAGCATCATCAATATTTGAAAAGAATAATTGGAAATGAATTCTGCTAATATAAAATAGAAAAAATAAACACATGACGAAGGAAATAAAATTTTTATTTGACAAGTTTGCTTAAAGTAAACCCAAAATTAGAGAGCATATTTAGAAGTTTTGAAGATATTCAGATGAATTCTGATGCTATAATTTGTTAAATATTATCAAAATTAAGCCTAAAACTATTTTTCGATATTTTGACATTTGCGTAAAACGGACAAACAAAGTTGTAAAATGAATTTCAAATTGAAATTAGAAAGTTCATTGGTGATTATTTTTTCATTTCATTGATAATTGTTATCAAAGAATTATTCGTTAGTGATTTTTTTTTCTTTCATTGATAATTCTTTGATAACAATCATTTTTGTTAATTCGCTGATTAAATTTTTTTGCCGAGTATTTCGTTTTGAATTTTCAAGAATCATTTAGAAAATGAAACGATAATTTAATTTTTGTATGTTAGAAAACGACAAAGATAATATAAATAAATTTATTGATAAGAAATCCGTGAAGGAAATTGTTTGTTAATTTTATTTTATTTTATTTTTTTATTTTTTTTCCAATATTCGTTCCTAAAGGACAAAGTTTTTTTTTTTCTATTTCAAGAAAATTTTCGAATAGAAATGTTAGAAAAGTTTGTTTATTAGTAGATGAATTGAAATATGTAAACAAAAATATTGCTACTGCTAAGATAAGTGCTAATTATTTGAAAAAATAATCAAAAAAAACCAAAAAAACAAAAATAGCACCAAAATTAACAAAAGTAAACAAATATATTTTTTATATAATTAGAAAGCAAAAGAATTATTGGCATTGTCTAATGAAAGTTGACAACCAAGAATATTAGAAATAAACAATTTTTTGATTTAAAATTTTAGAATAAACTGTAATTATGAAAAATATAATTACAGTTTATTCTAAAATTTAGATTTAGATTTTAAATTCAATCGATATTTGAACAAACCTTTCAAAACAAAGAAAAATCAAATGCATTATTTAACAGAAAATAATAAAAAAAGAAAAAAAAGGAGAAAATTATAACATTGTTTAATCTAAATTACAAAATTTCCTCCTACCTATTGATTAATTAATTACTAATTAATTAGGACATTGATAGGAATTTGAAAAAAAAATGATTAAATAAATACTGTAAATTTAAAGAATTATGATAATTTTCCCACTCTTTTATTTTTTTTTTTTTTTTTCATTATAATAGAAGTGAAAAAATTAAACTTGCCAAGTAACTAATTATATCAATTGTTGGCATGAAAGACTTAGTCTAGGCATGTTTCCTAATTAATTAACAATTAATTAATAGCTTCCGTTATTTGCTTGATAATTAGTAATTAGTAACTCATCAAATTTCAATTTCCTTCATTTTAGCAACATAGCAAAAATATCAATTATCAAGCAAATTATCAGTTAGCCAAGTTCAATATTTTATTTAAAAATTTGAAAAATTTCCAAAAAAAAAAAAAAAAGAAGGATGAAATATTAAGAAGGAGAATGTTTCTGTTTCCTAAGGTTACAGAAAAATTAGCATTCGTTAATCAATCAGTCAATTATTCAGGTTCATAAATTATTTTAAAACTTAAAACTTCGAAATTTAAAAAAAAAAAAAAAGGTAAATGAAATCTTGGAAAGATGATATTTCCGTTACTAAAAGCCTTTACTTTCTCATCAGTAACAATAAACAAATGCAAACAACAATTTGACAGGAAGAGAAAAAATTGTCATAATTAATTAGTCTGCGAAAATGAAATTTGCGAAAAGTCAAAATTTTGCGTCAAAATTTCGCAACAAATAAAAGAAAATTTTTGCATTTTCTTAAAAAAATTGTGTAATAATAAATGATAAATCGAACTTTTTTTCCTATTTTTTTTTTCACACTCATTTTGGCATCTTTCTTCAAAATCAATGAATCATTTGGCAGTTTTTCTCTTCTTCTTTTTTTTTTTTTTTTTTCTGAAATTTGAATCAATTTTCTCTTTCTTTTCAATATTCCTCTATTTATTGACACTTTTCCTCTTCTCCTTCTTATTCGTCCTACTTCAGATGGATTTAATTTTTGAATGATGCATGAGATTGATTCGTTTTCCGATAAAATTCAGCCCGAGGCATCTAAAGAAGATGAAGAAGCCTAAATTTTGATTGAATGACCAACTTGAAAGCTTTTAAGGAAGATGAGGAGGCCTAGGCTCTTATTGAGTGGTTAGGCCGAAAATCTTTTGAAAATGAAGAAGCCTAGGGCTCTGATTGAGTGACCAGAATTATGGCTTTAGATTTTTCTAAAAACTAAAAAGAGGTAAGATAAGACGCAACGATATGTTTGAATGTACTTATGAATAATATTTTTATGGCTCATATTATCAAGAATATTTTATGAAAGTAATTTTTTTTTTAATTTTTAATTTTTAATTCAGAAAAAAAAAAAAAAAAAAAGGATAATTTGAAGAAAAATAATTTCCATTAGGCGACAGAAAATAACGATCTATAAAGGCGAAGCAATTAAAAATTCGTTATTAAAATTCGAAAGAAAAAAAAAAGCTTTCAAATTTTAATACGAATTTCATCAATATATTTGTTTGAAAAAAAGTACCATTCAAACATTTCAGTAGTTATTTTGAAAAATTTTCAATTGTTGGATTATTGTTATTATTATTTTTTTTTTTTTTTTTTTTTGAGTTGAATCATATTAAAATCGCCTGAAAGTATTTCAAAATTCAAAACTTTCCTTTTTTTTTTTATGAACATAAATAAATTTATTTCAAAATATGAAAAATATTTAAAAATAAATAGAAAATTTCCAGAAGTAAAGAAATAACCTTTTCAAGAAATTTAAGCTAAGTTATCAGGTTACTCGAGAAATCATTTTTGAATCTAAAAATAAACTTGAAAAAAAATATCAATGAGTTTTTCAGCAATTTCTTCTAAAATGTCAATAAACTTTCTAAATTTAATAACTAATATTAGCAATTTTAAATAATTGAAATTAATCTTTTAATTTCAATATTTTTTAATCTTTTCGAATAACTTTCATGCTTGATTAATTACATTTAATTATTGAAATTGAAAAAATTCAATAATTTGTTATGGAAATAAAATTTGAAATAATGAATTAAAATTTTCAATGGTTTATTTCGATACAACAACAATATACATCTTATTTCATTTTATTTTTTTTTTGAATAACTAAAAATTAGTCGAACGAAGTTGGAAATTCCAAAATTTTGGCGAAATTTGAAATTTCCAACTCTTTTATTACTTTTGGGTGATGGAAAGTGGAAGTAGAATCGATTGAAATTAAATAAATAAAATAAAAATGATATATTGGTTACATTTTAACATCTGTTTGCCATAAGAACATTTTTCCTCTTCATGGGCAATAATATTTATTATCATTGTGATACTTTAAATCATTTTTGATAATATCAATTTATCAGAAAAAAAATTTGACATTTTAAAATCGAATAATTAGATATCACTATCTGATTATGCAAATGACTTATTGCATGAAAGATAATTTAATAGTAATTAATAATTTCTGAATGAAATTTGTAATAAATTAGTAGTATCTCTTTTATTTTTCTTATCATATCTTTTTAATACTTTTAATCTTAATCAATTCTCGAATCAGTTTATCTATATCAATTTTATCTATTCATTATTCCTATCTTATTTTTTTTTTTTTTTGGTTTAAAATTATGACAAAAAATTTTCGATATTTTCTACCGGATAACACACCTATAAAAAATGTAAAATAAACTTGGAAGTTGTCGACATTTTAAAATCAAATTTGCCCATTTAATGTTATTAATATTTAAATAAATAATTTTTAAAATCAAATATGCTCAATTATCGTTATTAATATTAAGATAAATAAATAAATCTAATAATAATAATAATTAAAATAAATAAAACAAACTCAATATATCATAAATATTTAAGATATTTTGTTATGAAATTTTAAAGCATATGAAATAAAAATAAAAAATTTAGCTGAATTCTAATAAATATGCTTAAAATCATATAATTAATAAGCAATTTAATCAAATTGTTTGTTTACTTAATTAGAATTACGGCAATTTTAATTTTTTAGAACTTAATTAAGTAAACAGAATGAATTATTCCACAAAAATAGACAAAAAAAAAAAAATTTAAAATAAATAAAATCGATGAAAAAGCAATCTCATCATATCCAAAAATAGCCTTTGAAGATAATTTTGGATTTCCCTGCTTGATTAAATTTATATTTGAATGAATAAATGGAAATAAAATTGTATTTCGAATAAAAATTATATAAATCTTATTTATTTGCCTTCTTGCTTAAACGAATTCGACAATTGAATAAGAAATCTGTTCCAATTTAATAACAAATTCAATTTACATGAAATTTTGGAATTAAATCCAAAATTTATTCACAAAACTTTAAAGTTGAAAATTCGAATTACTTTAAATTTCAAGTCCACAAAAAAAAAAAGTTGAAAAAAAAACTTTCCAAATTTAAACATTTTATCTTATGAAATGAAAATAAAATATTCTGCAAAAAAAAAAAACTTTTTTTACTTACTTTTTTGACAAATGAAAAAAAAACGAATTTGAAAACTTAAAAAAAAATTTCGACAAAAAAATTGCCATTTTTTTAAAAATTTTTTGATTTTACCTAGCATCATTTTTTCACAAGTTCCAATTTCATTTAGCAAAAATCACGAATTTTTCATTTTTATCAAAAATACTAATTGATTGGTTAGTGTGAATTTCATGATTGATACTCGTTGGCAAACACGTGAAAAATCGTTGAAAATATATCGAAAAATTTTTCCGGAAAAATTTGAATTTCAAAAAAATTATTTTAAATCTATGGATGGGGAAAAAAAAACGGCGTTTGTTAGAGAAAACAAGTTTTGAGAAGTGAATTTTAAAAAAAGTAATCGAAAATTGTGAGAGAAAAATAAGAGATTTGTATTGGGCCGTTATTTTAAATTGTCGCCAAAATAATGACCTAAATTTGCTGGAATAAAATAAAATAGTTTAAAGTATCGAATCAAATTGAACTTTAACCTTAGTTTCAGTTCCGGGAATAACTTGTAATTATTTACTACCTATGAATTTAGCTTATCATCAAATTAGATAACTTATATCACCATCAAGTTATCATCTATTGAGATTATCAAAATCATCTAAGGGATATTTTGTTTATTTAACAAGTAAATGAATGATACAAAGGAAGGACGGAAAAAAAACAGAAAACTTGAAAGATTGGAAAGATTTGTCGAAAATTTTCAAATTTTTCCATAATATCATCATAGTGCAAATGTTTAGCTCTCTTTTGGCTCTTTTTTATGACCTGTCTTGGCTCTTTTTTATGAGATCTAATTGTCTTGGCTATTTTTTTTTTTGTCATCAAACTATCCGGTATTAAACTATTTTTTATATTCGCTGTCAGTCATTTAAAAAAAAAAAAAAAAAAAAGAAAGAAAAAGAGAAAAGTTTTGATTTGTTTATAATTTTTTTTTCCCGCTCGATTATTCATAAAATAGCATTTAAAAATAATTGCACCATTATTTATCATAAGATTATTGGGAATATATTTAAATCAAAGTTTATTTTTTTTAAATCAAGTTTATTATTTTTTTTTTTTTTTTTTTAAAATTTTCTTTCAAGTTTCGAAGTTCCAATTTTGAAAAAGAATATTAGTACTATTAAAGAAGTCATAAAAAATAATGCTTTCAATTAAATTAACTACCTTATTTAGTTTAGCTTAAAATAATCGAGAATAATGAATTGAAATTAAAATTTTTTTTTTTGAAAATTATATTGAATTTAAAATAACTAAAATACTGCTTAATTCAGCATAAAAATTATTGAAACATTGAAGAATAATGAATTTAAAATTTTTCAAAAATTTTGCTAAATTTAAAAATAACTTAAATTTTTAATTAAAAAAAAAAATGGTTGCAAATATTAATTCATTCGGGATTGATCACATTTGGAATATTTATTTATTTATTTTTTCTTGATAATAGAGTATAAAAAATATCTTTTAATTTTGATATAATGTTTTGGCTAATTTGGCTACTTGTCTGGATGCCAATAGGCCAAAATTAAATTTTATTAAGAATTAATGATTATAGTAGAAATTTAGATTTTGAAGTAAATTTAAATTTAAAAAAAAAAAATTATACCATAATAGAGGGAAATAAAATTAAATAATGATTTTTTAATTATTGAAATCGAAGAAATGAATTTTATGTTTGAAAATCAAAAACGCTAAAGTTTTGAAAATTAATGAATTTATAAAGTATTTAAACAATAAACAAAACTATCATTTAAGCTCAAAACAAAAGACTTTTTTTTTTCAAAAAATGCTCAAATTAGAAACTTATTTGGCAAATTAGGCCTTTAATGGTTCAAAAAAAAAAAAAAAACGAAGGAATCTTTAATAACTTTATTGAATTGAAAGTGATTCATATAAAAATTGAATAAATTGCTTGCATTTCTTTAAAAAAATTGAATTTTTCAAAAATTCTAAAATTAAAAATAAGAAAATACGAAATTCCCACATATTTTTCAATTATTCAGAATGAATTACTTTTAATTCAATAAAATAAACATATATTTTAAAGGGGGAAAAGAAAAATTCGCAGAATTTGAGTTTTTAAATGAAAAAAAAAAAAAAAAGAAAAAAAAATAGGAAAATATTTCAAACAAAAACAAAACAACTGATCTTTCATTTGATAAAAGACAGATGTTTTGTTTGAAAATTTGTTTTCGAATATATTTTTAATCTAATTATGCCGGTTGAAATGAATTTGCCTAATTTAAAAGTTTTTGTTTCTTTGAAAAATTTTTCGCAAAATGTTATGATTTAAGAAAAACGAAAAACTTACTTTATTTACCTTTACTTTACTTAAAAATTTAAAAACATCAAAAAATTCAAAAAATGAAAAGAATAATTTCTCATTTATAAAATTTCCAGAAATTAGTAAATTAGGATAATTTTTCAAACAGACCATGTTTTAAAAAAGGTTATTTTAAATTTTGAATTTTTGATCTTTAATCAAAAAGTTTATTTCCCTAGAAAAAACATGTAAAAAAAAAAAAAAAAAAAAAAAAAAAAAAAAAATTATGTAATTTGAATGTTGAAAACATTTAACTTTTAATAAATCCATTCATTTCAAATTTTTCGTTCAATTAATTAATGAGGAAAAGAAAAAAAATATTCTTTCATTTAAGCAACGACAAAAAACTGAACTTGATCTTTTTAATTTTTAATGTTTAATTAACATTATTATCTTCATTAATAAAAGAATGTTGAATTTTTGGAAGAAAAAATCGTCGAAATCTGAAAAATCTCGAAAAAATATATCTTTTAGCTAAATTTTTAGTCTTAAACTTAAAATTTAAAATTTAAATTGAATTGTGGAAAAATATAATTTAAGATAACTGAAATTTCAGAAGAAAAATATGCAATATATGTGTAGTGTTTACGCTGCAATTTAATAAACTTTTTTTTTGAAGTTCATTTTTAAAAAATGACGAATTGCTATTTCTTATTTTTATAACTGATAATATTTTGGACTGATAATATTTTGAAACTTGGCGAGGAAAGATAAAACCAGGTAAAACCAAGAAATATATTGATTAACTTGTTATCACCTTACTTTTCAAATTTGAGAAATTTGAAAAAAAATTAGAAAAAAACAAAAAAGAAATTAAAATTTAAAAAAACAAAAGAAAAAATCCTTTTGTTAGTCTACAAAATGTGTTAATCTGAAATGATTTATAAATATATAATAACATAACATGAAAATGAATTTAATATTAAAAAATCCTAGATCTATTCATTAAAAAAATTACAAGTTAAAAAATTTTTAAAAAATAAAAATAGAAACCTACTTTTAAAAAAAATAAGAAATAAAAAGACTTAAACATACTTGTTCAATTCATGAAATTCAAAAAAGTTTTTCATTTTTGATTAAATTATGAAAATAAAGTTATAACAAAGTTTAAGCAAATATTTTACATAAAAAAGCACAAAGTTTAAGCAATTTATTTTCAATAATAAAAATATTTGAATAAATGACGTGTGAAAATAACAAGATTTGAGCGATGACGTATTTTTGATGTGTTGAAATTTTGAGAAATTTGATGAAATTTTTTTTATACAACTTTTATCATTTATATATTTATTGATAATATCAGTTCCAGATTAACGAGTAATTAATTCTTTCATTTTTTGAAAAAAAAAATTTTAATGATAATTTTTGAAATTTTTATTTTTATAAAATGTTTAATCGAATTATACAACTTGCAGCAACTTGCACTAATATCTATAAAAATCATGCATTTAATTAAGCAATATCTATTTATTAATTATCAATATCTATTTAATTAAATAATTCTATTTAATTAAGCAAAAAAAAAATTACAAAATATATGGAACCACAAAAATTAAGATAAACAAAAAGATTGAAAGAAAAAACATTGAAAGGAATGAGTAAACAATTTTTTAAACTATATAATAATTATACAAATAAATTATTCTTATCGTTTTTATTGTTTCTATTACTATAATCAGTAATGAAAAATCTAAAATCAATAATGATGAAATCAATAATGAAAAAATCTAAATTTACAAAATTTCGTACGATTTTTCAGAAAATTTCAAAGTTTTATCAATTGAAAATAATTCATTTTACGAATTTCTCGGTTTTTTTTCGTAGCAATAAACTGAAAAAACGTGGGATACGTAGCGTTACGTGACGTGTTACGTGACTTGTCAAAATAACTAATTTAGCAAAATTTTGAAATTATCAGATTGAGTTCAATTCATATTCAAAATTTTACTTTTCTATATCATAATGACGAAAATGAGCATAATATTTTATGCAAATTGTAATTATTGCAAATATTTTCGATTTAAAATTAAAAAGAGCGAAATGGATTAAACGAATTAAACTAAATGGATTAGATCGGATGAATTAAATAAATTGAATAAATTTAAAAACTGAATTAAATTAATTAAATAAATTTAAAAAGTGAATTAAACAATTTGAATGAATTTCAAAAATGAAATAAAGAAATTAAATAAATTCAAAAAATGAACTAAATAAATTTGGAAAATGAATTAAATGGATTGTAACAATATTTCATTTCAATATTTACTTTTTTTTTTTGGATTTAATCTAACTTAATTTGAATTGGAAATTTTGCTGAAAGCATTATCAACACGTGAAATTATAATAAAAATGATCGATAAATCATATAAAATGGCATCTATCATTTTTATTATTTAAAAAATGTCAAATAAAGCTGAATATTGGCACATATTATTAAAACTTTTGTTTACAACAAAAATGTCAAAATTTGCTTTTCATCTTTCTCTCTCAATTCTCGAGAAAAATTACATCAAATCAAATAGATTTCGTCGTTTTCTAATGCTTGTTTTGCGATTTCGCAAAAAAAAAAAAAAAAATACGATGTTGATTTTATAAGTTTGATTATAGATTGAGAAATCTTAAGTTTATAAATTAGAAATTGAGATGTCTGAGAGATTTCAAGTTTCTAAAGTTAAGTGGGATGTTTGAGAGATTATAGGCTTGTAAAATTAAATAAATGAGATAATTGAAAGGTTATAAATTTGTAAAATTAAAAATGACGTTTTTGAAATATCTTAAGTTCGTAAACTATAAATTGAAATTTTGAGAGATCCTAAATTTGTAAAATTATAAATTGAGTTGTTTGAGAGATTATGAGTTCGTAAAATTAAAAATGATGTATTGGAAAGATTAGAAGTTTAAAACAATTGAAAATGATGTTTTTAAAAATTAAAAATGAAATGTTTCAAAGATCTTAAGTGTTAAATCACAACTTAAGATTTTGAGAGATTTTAAGTTTGCAAATTCAAGTGAGATATTTGAGAGATTATAAATTTGTAAAATTACAAATGATGTATTTGAAAGATTTCAAGTTGTAAATTACAACTTGAGATTTTGAGAGATCTTAAGTTTGTGAATTCAAGTTACAAAATTTAAGATGTTTGAGAGATTATAAGTTTGTAAAATTAAAAATAAAATATTCAAGAGATCTTAAATTTGTAAATTACAAGAAAATCATTGAAATATTATGAGATAGGGAATGAAAACGAGTGAATAAAAATGTTGAAAATAATTTAAAAGTAATTTTAAAACTACTAATTGATTTCAAATTTTTTGACGATCACTTTTCAATCATTTCGATGATTCAATTATCAATCAATTGTCAAATAATTTGAAAAATTGGATCATCACAACTGATATTTTTGAAAATTTTATGAACATCTGTAATAGAATGATTGATAATTGACGTATGCATAATTTGTTTATCTCATTTATCTGACATTTTTAATTTTAAAATTGTAAAACTTTTGAGAAAAAATTCGAAACTTTTAAAATTTATTTCTTAAATTTACTAAATTTTTTCCCTAAAATCTAAATTTTTTTAGATTCTAATTCCTTTTTTGATTTCTCTCCAAGTTTTAATTTCAGGTAATTTTGTTAAATGGCTTGCAATTTTGAAATGATATAAGTTTTCGTTGTAAAAATTTTTTGTTTATAACTTTGAAATGTTGCAAATTCCTGGAATTTTTGAGGAAATGAAATACTTATCTAATTTGTAGAAATGAAATATTCATCCAATTTGTGGCTAATTCCAATATAATTACAGTAAAAATATTGTCATCCATCGGTGACACACAATTTTTCGGCATTTTTTCAACTATGTTTCAGAAATTATATCAAATAATTCAAAATTTGCATGAAGTTTTTTTGCAATAAAATATTAAATTCTTCATAAAATGCAATTAAGTGTATAAAATGATATTAATTTTTTTTAAATATTTTTGTAAAATATCAATTGTAATTAATGTAAATAATTACGTAATTTTTTTGTAAATGATTTCAAAAATTCGTCGTGAAATTTGAAATGAACATATTGATTGAAATTTCAAATCAGGTCAAGAAATTATCACAATGATCAGGAAGAATTTGAAGTAGATCTGATTTATGAATGGATCAAATTGAAAGATTTCTAATTCGGTATTAAATTTGTTTTAATAATTTTTTAATTAAATGATATCAAAAATTCTTTATAATACTGATCCAAGTTTCAACCAGGTCAAAAGATTACAATGATGATCAGTGATAATTTGAGGCAGATCTGATTTATGGATGGATTAAATTGGAAGATTCTAATTTTGACGTTTGTTTCATTTTGAATACGTTATATTCACGTTCTCACGTTCTTGAATACGTTATATTCACGTTCTTGATTACGTCAAATTCACGTTCACTAATGCAAAAAATGTCTTCCAATAAGTAGCAGTTGGTTGATTTTAAAAAGAAGCATTATTTTTCTGATTTCAGTTTGAAAAAAAAGGTACCAACTCTTGATCAAACTTAGAAACCCAAAAAAAAAAAAAAAAAAAAAGGAAGGAAGGTTAAATGTCATCTGTCACATTTATGGTTGGATGATTAAAACCGATAAATTAGGGAACAATGATCGATTATTTTGAAATGAAAAATAGGATCATCACATCGAAGAGAAATAAATTTCAAATGAAAGAGAGAGAGAGGGAGGGAAAAAGAAAGAAAGAAAAAAAAAGTTAAAATTGTAGTATTTTCAGATCGATTCACTTATCTTTATTTACTTATTTTAGATGTCAATCAGTACAATACTGGTTTTTGTTCCATTTTTATTTCAATTTATTTCCATTACTTTATCGCTTGAAAAGGAAAAAGGTTTTATGAAAAATTACTTATAACTCATCGAGCGATTTTGAAAAAAAAAAAAAAAGTTATTGAAATAGAAAAATATTGATTTTTCTATCATTCGTTCAAATATTAAATAACCCTTTAAAATGGCAAAAAATTGAAATGAAATATAAAAGTAAAATGTCAGGGAAAGAGCAAAAATGAAAAGAAAGGAAAAAGTTTATTAAAAATATGACATGGAAAGGATCAAAATAAAATTCTTGCAGATTTTGGAAAATAAATTCATTATTTTAATCAAACTCATTAAAAAAAAAAGGAATTTGAATTTGATAAATTGATAAGTGAGTGATAAGCATTTTTGTTATTCAGTTGTTTCTTTCCCAATTTAATTTCACTAAAGGAAAAATTCAAAAAATTCAGTTATTCCTGTTCAGCTTTTTAAATTCTTATCAAATTCAAAAAAGAAAAAAAATTACTTTTTTTTTTTGATTCGGAGAAAAAAAACCTGCTATTTCTGATAAATTTATCAATTAATCAAAAGATTTAATTCTTACCAAATGAAAATTAGCTGAAATAATTCAAATATTTTTCATCAATTTTTCGTTTTTTTTTCTTTTTTTTTTTTTTTTAAATTCTTATCAAATGTAAAAGAAATTATGGTGATTTTTTGATTGGGAGAAAAAAATTTGTTATTATTGATAAATTTATCGATTAATTAAAGGAATCAATGTTCAATTGATCACAATTTACTTGAAAACAAACTTAAAACTTGTTTGGCTTAAAAATTTTACTAACTTACTTAACTTACTAATGAAAAACTTAACTTAATCAACGAAATTAACTTGTAATGATCGCACAATTTTCAGTATTGATTTTTTTGACGAATATTTTCATCTATTTCACACAAAATGCAGTTATTGTTGGAAGAAAAATGTGGAAATTTTATTTTAAAATTTCAAAATTAGTAAAATACAAATTATGCTTAAATTTAATGAGAATTGTTATAATTAATTACTTGTTTCTGATTATTAGAAATTAAAATGAAAGTATAAATATACCTTCACTGCAATTTATATATTTCTAATTAGTAAAAAACAAAAAAAATACAAAAAAAAAAACAAACAAACGAACAAACAAGCAAATCAGAAAGAACTTAATCGGAATTAGTAAATTCATTGAATTTATCAAACACCAGTGATAAATGATGATCATTAATCAGTGACAAAATTGGGACAAACTCAATCGAATTGATAAATTCATTAAACTTATCAAATATCAGTGATAAATGATGATTACCAAAGAGTTGAATCGATAAAGATCGATTAATAATGGTTGAAACAATTTAAAAATTGAACATAAAATTAAGCGTTTGATACAATCAATTATTCAATTCAATTTTTAATATCAATAAATGTTAAATTATAAAATTATCAACAAAAATGGTTGATCGAAATTGATTGAAATTAAAATTGAAATCAGCCATGAACTTAAAATTGAAATTAAAATCACACAAATCAAAATTGTTTCTACGAGCTTATGGAAAAAAGAAAAAACTTTGTGAGAGAATATAAATTCTACAAATTTTTTAAATAAATTTCGATTAACTTTTTATGGTGAAACTTTTTTCGTAAAAATTTTCATTTTTTACCATCAAAAAAATTTATCAATGATATGAAAATAATCGATACTAATCGAATCGAATTTAAAGTATAAAATTTAAATTAAAATTTAAACCTTTTTTTTTCGGGTTTTTGAAAAGAAATTGCTGAGATGGGGTTGTTTGCAAGTTTTAACATAAACTAACATTGTTTTTGAAAATTTTCAGTATATATTAGCAAATTTTTATAGCTAAATTAACCGGCACAAATAGCTAAGATTGAAAAAAAAAGAAAAAAGTTAAGCCATCTTGTACCAGGAAATTTTAGTTTTATCCATTATTCATCCTTTTTTTTTTTTTTTTCTCGAATTTTATTTCTTGAAAGTCTTTTTTTTCTTTCTTTTGTTTAACAAAATTGATGTCGAAATGTTAAAAAAAAAAAAAAAATAAAAGATATTTATGATGATAAATAAAAATAAAGACGTAAAAGCAATGATTTATAGAAAAAAATCAAGTTGGAACATTTGTTGAGAAAAAGTTTTTTTTTCCTTTTTTTTCTTAGAAATTAAAAAAAGAATTGAAAAGTTCAATTAGATTAGAAATTTCGTTAAATCCTAAAATGCTTCACATCAATTATTCTACAGTATTATACTTTTTATCTATAATTTTCAATATAATATCATGCCTTCTTTTATAAATTACAAACTTGATTAAAATAAACTTAATTTAATAGTCACATTTTTTTGTTATAAATTACAAACTTAATAAAATAGTTACAATCTTGCATTATAAATCACAAATTTAATTAAAATAAACTTAATAAAATTAATCACATAAATTGTCATAAATTTTCGTCTATAAATTTATAAACTTGATTATAGTAAACTTTATTAAATATTTACATCTTTTTTGCATAAATTAAACAAATTATCAACATATTCCACTATTAAAATATAAATTTTAATTAAATATATTAATTGAATGATCTTAATAAATACATTTGATTAAATGAACTTAATAAATAGAGCAGAAAATTATTTTAGTATGAAATTAAAATGGCTATAAATGAGATTAAAATTGAAAATTGTCATAAATTTTAAAATTAATTTCATAATATGCGAATTTAAAATCAAATTATATTTATTTCAAATTTTATGTATTTATCATTTTGATTTTTGATATTGCACTTAAAATAATATGCTATCATTAATAATAGATCGAAGGTGGGAGTAAAATGAAGTAAACAAACGAAAGTTGATGAGAAAATTTTGCGGGTAATTGATCTTTGGTCGATCTTTATTCTTTGCTCTTTGTCATCTAAAATAAACAAATAAATTGCTCTCATTTTGTTTTGTTATGCTTCATTTTCAAATAAATTTTCTCAAAATTTAATATTTCGAATCTTTGATCTTTTAATTATGCAAATATTAATTTGAGTAAATATACAACATTGTTCTAAAACATCTTTAAATAATTGGATATCGCAATAAATGGATAATTTTTTCGATGAAAAATATGAACAAACTTGCCAAGGGATTTTAATTTGAATATCGATTTGCTAATTTTAATGTTGTGAAAAAATTGAAAACTGAGTTAAATAAAATAAGTGATCATAAATTATCATCAGAATTGTGCCAAAATATCAAATATGATTCGTTTTTCTAAGCCGATTATTTTCTGATAAAATAAATTTGAAAAAAAAAAAAAAAAAAAGAAAATTCGATGTTTGATAATCGAAAAATCAATTTCATTTTATGCATTTCGCAATCAAAATTTTCGATCCAGGATTAATTTTTCAATTAATGAAAATATTTTTCGATTTTTCTTTTGAAATTAACCGGATTGTAACAATCCTACTATGTTTTAATATTATCTAATTTCCTGATTGCTACCGTATTTGTAATCAAATATCCGGTTTTCAAATAATACATGTATTATATGAAAATTTAATTTGATTTGTTTATGAGAAAGAAGCAAACAAATCAATTCAAATAAAATACTAATAGTATACAGAAAATGATTTCGAGAATTTTATAAAATATTTCGATTTTTTATTTCTTTTTTTTTTGAAATAGTAAAAATTTATTTTTTGAATTGAATTACTATCTGTAGGTTATTAATAAAATTATTGATTTAGGAATAAAGTTTTGTTGCTTAAAAGGAAAAAAAAAGTATTGACGGATTTTAGATTTTTCTTTCAAACATTCAAATATATGTTTGGCGAGACTTTCTTTTTCTGATAAATTTTATTGGCTGTTTAATTTTTTCATTATTTTGTAAAATTATTGATTCAATAAAATAATATATGAAATAAATATAGAATAATTAAATAAATATAAAATAAAATAACAAAATAAGCAAATTTAGTGAAAATAAAATTAAAAAACATCAAAAAAATAGGTATACTTATAGAAAAAAATATTTTTTTGCATTATTTGATACGATAAAAAGGTATTTTTTCACTTTTTTTTCAGCAAAATTCTTTTTTTTTTTTGAATAAAATTAATTGGAATTATAATTAACAAAAAGATAACAATTCAAATACTGATGATATGCCAGTTTTTAAGAAAAAAAAATAGAAAAACTTAGATTGTTTACTTAAAGAAAGATGAAATAACTTTTGTTAATATACTAATAAATGTTTATTTTAATTAGGGAAATTTTTATTAATATTACAAAAAGTTCGAAGTGTATAAAAATTTTTGAAATCTTTAAATCGATGGTGAACTAAAAAATTGTTAGAAATAAACAAAATTTAAAATTGAAAAAAAAATACAAATAATTTGAAATTAAAAAATGAATTTCATTCAGAAAAAAAACAGCAAAGTAATTCAAGTGTTATTATCATACGTTGTTATGAAAAAAGGTTATGAAAAAAAAATAATAATAATAAGAAGGATCATGATATTGATTGTTTATCAATCAAAAAAAAAATAATAACTTGATTGATTTGCATAAAATCAATAATTTGATAAAATTCTCGCATATTTTTTCTTAATTATAATTTAATAAATGCGATTTTGTTACAAATCATGCGTATTAAAAGAGAAATCGATATAATAATAAGAATTTACACAAATAATAATTTTTTCAAATTTCATCCAAGAATTTCATAATAATTTTTGGGATTTCATAAAAATTTTCAATATTTTTAAAATAGTTTTCGAAATTTCGTAATAATTTCGAGGAATTTCGCAATAATTTCCGAAATTTCGCAATAATTCCCAAAAATTTCAAGATAATTTTTGAAACAACACTTCTTAGTAGATTGATTAATTAGTCGTCAATCTTTCTAACTTGTTTTCACGTAATATTTTTGCACTATATACGTGGCCATTGCATTTCTTGTTTTCATTTACAATTTTATTAATATTAAAAATAGTTCGAAATTTATAAAATCTTTAAAAAAAGTTTCAAATTTTCAAGCAAAAAAAGTATTGATTGTAGAAAGAAAAGAAAAAAAAAAGGTTAAAATTTGAAGAAAACATGAAAAAATTGAAATTAAAAACTGAATTTCATTCTTTTTTCATCAATTTTTTTCAATTTCTAACATTTTTTGCATTTTATGTCAATACTTTGATTATTTGTAATTACAATTTTATTAATATTATAAATGATTGGAAATATTGGAAATACACAAAATTCTTGCTGAAAATTTGGAATTTATTCCGTCAGAAAATATCGATCGCAAAGTTTAAAAAAAAAAATTAAAATTAAAAACTGAAAAAAAAAGTACAAATTTGAATTGATATTAGTTAAAATAAAGTCGAAAACATGTCAAATAACTAACATTTCTCTTCTTTCATAACAATCAATCACTATAATTTATTATATTTCTCATGCGTTGTTTACAATCAAACGAAATTATTAATTGATTTATTGAAATAAAAATTTACGCATAACTAAAATAACTTGTTTCTATGGAAACTAAAAATAAAACATTTTTCTATTTTGAGAGTTAGGAAGAAACTTTTATGTAATTTGATATTATAACTTCAGTAATAATTTAAAATTCAATTATAAATATCATATTTCATGCTGAATTTCGATTAATTTTAAAAATTTTTGAACAAAAAAAGAAAAAATAATCCTAACGATTACTTTCTCTTTTTTTTTAAATATTAAATATTTTATTAATTTATTTTTTTCTTTTTTTTTAAATATTACATATTTTAATAATTTATTTTCCTTCTAGATGAAATAATTATTATGAAACAATTTTACATTTTAAAAATTTGTTTTCTATTAGAAATCTTTCATTTCTTATTCATTAACGAATTATTGATTGCATATTTCAATCTACAATTTATCGAATTTGTACCAATTTATTCTAATTTAATTATTATGAACTGTAATTGTAAATTTTTTTTTTTAATTTAGATAATTGCAAAGAATTCTTGTATACTCGAAATTGATTAATAAAATTTTAATTTCGATAAAAAAATCTATGCATATTTTTAATCTTCAGAATAAATTGAAATGAAAAACGATTCCGTTAAAAGGATCGGCTCGAAAATTATCAAGAAATTATATCCTTATTAGTTTTCATTTCGTCAATAATCTACTAAAAGTAGAATTTTCATAAAATTGAAATTTTCAATCAAGAAAAAATCCATAATTATTTATTTGAATATATCCAGAACAGCTGCAGAATCAAAGTTTTAAAGTTACAAAATTACAAGTTATAAATTATTTCTCTCATTATTGGGCAATATTCATAACTTTTAAAATTTATCATGAAGGATTTTAAGAATTAATTGACAATAGTGACTAATGAACTTTTGTATGTTGCTCTGAAAGTTTTATAAAATTTAATTATCACATAGTTTCAATTCATGATAAATTGCCTATGGTCAACTAAATTACTACTAATTAGAGCTTGTCATAATTATTTCATTGCGATGATTACATCAAAGATTATTAGGACATTTGAATCAGTTGATGTATATATAGGATTCTGAATAAAATTATGAAAGCCATCTATATATATATATCTATGTATATTTAGGATTCTGAACAAAGTTATGAAACAAACATCTATTTTTAACAAACTTGAGATTCTGAACAAAATTATGAAATAATCATTTTCTGTTTATGTAGGGTTCTGAATGAAATTATGAAACAACGATCTGAAGATTCTGAATAAAATTATGAAACAAACATCTATGTAGGATTCCGAATAAAATTGTGAAGTAATCAGTTGCTGTATTTATAGGATTCTAAAGATTCTGAAGGGAATTATGAAACAACGATCTGAAGATATTGAATAAAATTATGAAATAAATATCTATTAGATTCAAAATAAAATTATGAAATAATCATTTGCTGTATACAATGGATTCTGAATAAAATCATAAAACAAACATTTATGTAAGATTCTGAAGAAAATTATGAAATAACCATTTGCTGTATACATAGGATTCTGGAGGAAACAAGCATTTATGTAAGATTCTGAAAAAAATTTTGAAATAACCATTTGCTGTATACATAGGATTCTGGAGGAAATTATAAAACAAACATTTATGTAAGATTCTGAAAAAAATTATGAAATAATCATTTACTACATATATAGGATTCTGAATAAAATTATGAAATAGCTATTCGCTGGATTCAGGCTTTTCTTAAATAAATATTAACGATCAAACGACATTTGAAATATATTTGAGGATAAAATATTAACACATTAATAGCATGACGTGAAATGACGATAATACTTGCTTTAAGCATTCGCAATAATTTCGATGATTCATCATTGTCGCTAAATTCAGGAATTAGCGATTTCCAAGAGTGAAATATGAACTTTCGCGATAAAACGGCTTTTCTTATCAGTATTGAGCATATTTTAGCTTGATTATTCAAGTAATTACTGATATCATGATTGAGAATGCATTTTATGATCATATCTACAAGTTTAATAGCTAATTTTGGCTTTCTTTATTGATTAAATTATTAGCAAATAAAAAATCAATGACAAACAAAATAACTTCATCAAATTTTAATAGCTTTTTTTTTTTTTCTTTTTTTTTTTTTTTTCTTTTTTTTTTGCTCTTAGAAATTTCAAATTGATAGCAAAATGATGTTGAATTATTTAAGTTTATTAAGCTGAAATTTAAATTTTTTTGTTCAAATACATTTTTCAGCGGTAATTTGTGAACGATAAGAATTAAATTCATTTTAATTTCACAAAAATTTTTTGAGGAAATTGTGTAAATTCATTTCTATACTATCAAGCAGAATTATTTATTTCTATTTGAAAATCCATAATTTTTAGATCAATCATTGTTTCACTTTTAGCAGTTCTAATTTATGCTTATTTGATCAACGATGATGATTGATTGTGATCTTCGAAAGTTCAAAAATCAATATAATTGCAATCAACAGATCTGTTTTCTTTTTCGTTTTCTTTAAAAAAATTAATCATTTTAATCATTATAATTGAATAAAAATTTGAATTACTGTAAATAAGAAAAGTTGTGTCATGTGATTACTTTAAAATTGTTTAAAATCGGGATTAACATTTATTTGATAAAATACTGGAAGTTTTTAAATGAAAAATTGAAGGTGAATAGGACTTTCAAATACAATTGTTAATTTCATGAATATTTCAGTAAACGATTACTCCAATAAATTTAACAAAATTTAAAAATTTGAAAATTTGAAAATGAATTTCCGTGAAATTTCTAACATCTCCTGCTGCATGTTATGGTTTATTGATTGTTATTTACGAATATTTTCAAATCGTTATTTTTATTAACAAAAAAAAAAAAAACTGAAATTTTTATTTCTAACGTTTCATGCATTAATTTATGTAAAATATTTTCAACGAATAAATTCGCTCATATTTTGAATATATTCAAAGAAAATATTAAATTCTAATTTTGAAATTTAAATTGAAATCTAAAAAAATAATTCAAATAAATTATTAAAAACACTTATAGAATTTATTTATTTGTAACAATCAACTTTCAATTTTTTTTTTTGTATCATTTAAATAAGTTTGAATTGGATTGTTTCACAGGCAACTTCTTGATGATTTTCAGCGTTGAACATTTTGATGATAAATTGATGAGCTGACTGAAATTTTAAAACTTTCGCTTTTTAACCTTTGACCTTTCATATTGATATATTTCTTATAGCATTTGTTTTTTTTAAAATGTTTTTGAAACCAATGCAAAATTTTCGCGAAAATAATACTTTGAGGGAATGCTAAGAAATGAATTAAAAAGAATTATTCATTTAAAAGATAAACCATTTTGTTTAGAAAATCGAAGTTTAATTGATGAATGGAAAATGAAATTTTTTGAAATATTCAAAATATCATATTTCAAATATAAAAGTTTATTTATAAAAAAAAAAAAAAAAAAAAAAAAACTTACAGTTTTATCAATAAAGCTAAAAAGTATGGCATATTTATAAAGGTCAAGTGGTAGTATTAAATCGAGGTCACCTCTCGTCAATGGACAATTATTAGCCATTTTACAACCATCAATATTATGTCTGAAAAAGAAATTTCCTATAAAAAAAAAAAAAATTGATTCGAAATAAATACACAAAAAAATTTCCTTAAGCAAAAATAACTATAATTAATTTTTGAAAATGAAAAATTAAATTACAAATTTTCCGAAAACTTATAATTTTTAAAATTTAATAATTAATAAAATCATTTAAAAATATCAAAATTTACTAATTTTAAATTAATTTTAATTTAAAATATTTGTCATAATTATGCAAAAAATTGATGAATTTGCAAAAAATTTTGTCAAAATTACAATAAAAATCGGAATGGTTCCGGAATGATATTCTTCCATTTCCATATTCCATTTTCCTCCTTATATTCGAAAATTTCCACATTAACTTTATTTTTTTTAATCTATAATATAAATTTTTATTAATTATTCAAATTTTTCGATTAAAATTATAATTACTGAAATTTGATCATTACACGAAATCACTAAAAAAATTAGATTAAAGTTTACTGTAGCAATCAAAAAATTGCAAGTTTGCATTATTTAATTTATAAAAAATTTAATTCAATAATAATCCCAAGAAAAGAAAGCATTTCAAAAATTTATACCATATCACCATTATTGTAAGATTTCAATTTAATAGTTGCCAATTCGCTCAATTTGATCGGATACATCGGTAAATCATTTCGATCTAATAGTACGATCGATGAAACGTTAATTGCATCTACAAAAAATAATAATCAAAAATTTATTTGAAATTTTCGAAAAAAAAAATTCAAAAAATTAATAAAATTTCGTCCATAATTCATTTTGCTTCGGTTTGATTTGAAATTTCAGAATCAAAGTAATTTCTTTACTATATTTTCTCTTGCTTTGTATTTATGCAAAGACAATTTATTAATTTTTGTTTCGATCTGATCGCTATATTTCGTTGAAAAAAAAAAAAAAGAATTTAAATTAAAGAATTGAAATTTCTTAGAAAAAATTTTAAATTAAAATGTTTCGAATAAATTTCTTACTCGAAATAAAAAATGAAATACATAATAAATTGATACAAATTATTTCTTAATTATTAATTTTTTTTATATTTTTTAAATATTTCTTATTAATAAGTTATCCCATCGTATGTAAATGCATAAATATACCTGGATTACAGGTAAAGAAGTGTATTTTAGTATCGGTACCATTCGGGAATTGAGCAATTACAGCATACTGTAGCATCGAAATAATTGTAATTAAGCTGACAAGCATAATTGAACCTATCTAAATTACAACTTATTTCAAAGATTGAATTTTAAATTTAATTAATGAATTATAATTGATAAGTTCGGATGATCAATCGTTTCTTGCATATCAATGTTTGATTAATTTCTTTTTTTTCAATTAATTTACTGTACTATAAATTTTTTTTAAATTATCATAAGACTAAAAGCTATTAAAATGATATCTATGATATCATCACCGTGCAGGGATCACTGGGCATAATTTCACAAAATACTAATTATAATACTAATTAAAATACTAATTATTCTAATTAAAAATATTAATTTTAATAATTCAAACATGAAAAAATATTAATTTTAATAATTCAAACATGAAAAAATGATAGAATATCATCATTGATCGTAAGTATTTAATTATTTCCCATTTAATTACCAATTATTTCCCATCCATTAATCGAGTAACAGAAATAAAATTTCATTAATACTATGAAAAATATACTTGCAAATAAATGAAAATGATAATTGATAAACTTTGTAAAAGCTTGCAAAGCTTTAATTATGGCACGCAAAATGATTAAATTAAATATCACTAAACTGATCAGCATAATAAACCGATCTAAATAGCGCTTATTTCAGACAAGAAATTCCAAATTTAATTAATGAGATGTAAATGATAATTAGATAACGGATTGCTGATAAGGAAAAAATTGTATTTTATTCACTTTCATTCCTTCCATTGACAACTTGATTAATTAAGCTTATATAATTTGTTAATGCTTATTATTTTATCACGGAAAACTGCCCGATCATTTCATATTATTCCTCAATAAATATAACTGGCAAATAGAGAAATTAGTATTCTGAGAAAAGTAAAATTATAGATAATGATCAAATGGCAAACAATGATAAAATTTTGATAATTATTTTGATACTGTAAAAAGCAATGATCATCGAAAATGGATGAATTCAATTTCTTATTACTATTAGGAGTAAATTACTATTAATACTGATAATGGCTAATAATAAATGATATTTATTGATAATAACTATTAATAATGATAAAATTAATATTAGAAATTATATCTATTACTATCAAATGTAAGTTGAAAAGAAAAAAAACCATTTGGATATGAAAAAATTATTGTAATCATTGATTTCATCTAAATTCTTTTTGCTTATCAATCTTTTACTAATCAAAATGTTTACCAGTGAATTATTATAAGTTGGTAAATTTTCACTTCATTCATTTTTTTTTTCGATTATAAATAATTATCAAATAAAATCGAATTTCGCTCAGAAATTTGCATACATTAGCGAATATTCATTTTTTTTTTTTGACATTCGTTGTTTGCAATATAGATTATTCTATTTTCCATTCCACGTTCAACTATTCGCACAGATAAGAGTCGCAATGATTTTTTCGCATACATTAGCGAATATTCATTTCTTTTTTTTTTTTTTTCGATATTCGTTGTTTGCAATATGGATTATTCTATTTTCCATTCTACGTTCAACTATTCGTATAGATAAGAGTGTCATTATGATTTTTTCGTATAAAAATTCGAATTAAAGCCATAATTGTTGAGAAATTGGCAAACATCAGTGAATGATAAAAATTTTCTTCAAGCAGGAATTAAAATGCAAAATTAATATTTCGAATTCCAATCTGCTAACTTTCAAATTGCAAAAAATCAAAAAATCAAAGCCATCTTATAAAACTTTAATTTCATTACTGCCATGACTTTTACAATAATTGATATGTCCATTGCATGTTTGTATTAGCAAAAAAAAGTCTATTTATTCGAATTTTTGGAATTTTTAGAATCCTTTCAAATGAATTATTAAATTTCTCATACTTTGCTGATATTAATTACTTTGCAATTAAATAAATGTAAAACGGTTTAGCATGTAAAATAGACATCAATTTGAGGAAAATAATTCAAAATTCTTTTGAAATGTGCTTTGTCTTCTAAAAATTTATAAAAAATTCCAAAGCTAAAAAAAAAAAAAAGGAAAATTGATCGAAACTTGATTTGAAATCTCCGATTTTATAACGTAAGTAAAAGAAAAACAAACGTAAGCAGTAGATATTTAGTAATTTAGTGCAGTAGTTTACTTCATGATATGGCAAAAATTGAAAAGCTTCAATATCTATCATAATTTATCATAATTCCGACACTGTACCTTTAATTACTATTAATTTTCCCGAGATATATTATGTACTGTTATATTATTATCAAGGTATTTTATTATTTTTCAGTATCAAAATAAATAAAAAAAGATTCTACATTTGCTCGAATAAATCCTAATTATCATACAATAAAATCTGATAATTGACGATAATATTAAGAATATAAGCTAACATTTTCTATCGCATCAACAATAACAAGTAATGATACAATATATACCCGCATTGCAATGAGATATAATTATTAAATTGTGTAATTAGAAATATTTCCAATCAATTTTTTCAAGTATTTTCTAGTTCAATTTACTTCTAAAAAGATTAGAAAGGATAACAGAATGCCCAAAATCATTCAATGCCATATTTAAGAAGATTTGCTTTCTGAAAAAAATCAGATTATTTGAGATTGCAAAAGAATGAACTGGTAAGAGAGTGAGGCCGAAAATAAATATCTAACAAGATTCTTGCTTTGAACTTATTACATAAGATCATTAAATAAAAGAAAAAAAAGAAAGAAAACGAAATTAGAAAGTGAAAACTTAATGAAATAACATAAAAATAAGAAATTAATAACAAAATAGCAACATAAGTGAAAAATAAACTTTTTTTAAAAGACGAATCTCTTATTATATGTTGACAACATCTTCATTTTTTAATTCAAGAATATAAAATTACGATATCCTCCTGAAATTTCTAATCCTTCACACAAACAGAGATCATTGCCAAGCCTGCTTCAGACTACTATTTTTACCTAATTTTTTGCAAATCAAACTTCCAATTACCAAACTTGTTAGAACAATACTAATAAGTAAATGATCAAAATCATCTTTCAATATATCAAACGTTCCAGATGGAGTCAGATGAGTGAAAAAAAGATCAGTACCATAAGCTAACATTAAGCTCGTCGATTCCAAACCAGAAGGTCTGAAATTTAACAAAAATTTGAAAATATTAAAATTTTCCAGAAATACGAAGTTGATAAATTGATAAATTTATGCTTCTACTGTTCAGATCAGGCCTTCTCAAAGGAATCTAACAGAAGTTAGAGACCTATTGCACCAGAGAAATAAGTTTACACTATTAAAAGATCCTAATACATGATTCCAAACTCCATATTCAAAAACACCATTTTTTTTTTTTTTTTTTTAATACGAAATGCAAAATCTAATCCTTCAAATTGAAACAAGTAAAGCAATGAAAGTTTGACCAACAGGAATATGACAAGATTTTTATATTAAAACACTTTTTTTTTATAAGCTCGTACCGTCAGCATTTTTTGGAAAGTTAATAGATAGCATTCTCTGATATGCCGTTCTTTCAATAACGTATAACATTCCTTAAATAACGGAACAATTGTGCTGATCCTCATGAGAAATAACTTACGAAGTTTTGAAGTGACGAATACCGTATATACTTTTATTATAACTGATGAAATCTTCAGAAGCAATAGGTATATCCGGTCGATATGGAGGAATCATTTCTTCGGCTAGTTCTTGCGTCATTTCCAATGGGCGACGAGCATCCAATTGCCGTTTAGAAATTACATATATACTACCAAATGGCATCGCTACCAATAAAGATCTTGTTGACAATCCTAGTTCTAAATTATAAATATGCAATAATTTATATAATAGTTTCACATTAATTTTCACCTCAACTTTTAAAAACTTAATTCGACAAAATAAGTCTCAACAAAAACTAACAATAAAGAAAAATAAAGGGGAAAACAAAAAATCTATCTTAAACACAAATGCTAAATTGAACATAAGTAGATTTGTTTATTCTAATTTCATCATCTCCCTTTTTTCTCACTAAATATTGCGATAGCATTTGTGCTGTCATGTATTTATGCATGATATGTACCTATTTCATGTTTCCAACAAAGAATATGCTTCTTAATTTTGTTTTCAAACCTGAGAAACATGAATTTTGATACAAGATTTATAAATAAAACAACTAACCAGTTTCTGTAACGCCTAATGCTGCCACTCCCTGAGGAAATATATACGCTTGAGTAAAAATTGTCACTTTTGCTTCCAGCGTATGCACAAGTGAATTATAATAAAGAGCATCAGTTTGTTCAAGACCTTCGAACAATTCTATTACAGCTATTTCCACACGACGACCTTTCTCATTCCAATATGAATAAGCTAGCCAATTTTCACAATGGACCAAATGAATTGGACTAGTTATCTGCAAAAATTTATTCAGTCATTCTTACGGTTACATATCTTTATTTTAATAGCTTTTTTGCGGAATGTTTAGCGACTGCCAAAAATTTTTCTAATGCTACAGAGTATTCAATGGGGAATCAAGTATGATTTCTTAATTTATATCATTTTTTATCAAATTCGAGCTGGAATTATTGATGATCGAAGTAGTGAAGATTTTTGAAATAACTAGAGATATCTATTTTAAAAATTTTAAATGTATTTACTTACTTTATTTTGTTTACCACTGTATACAATGTAACCTGAGACTGCATCAACAAGATGAATTTGTAAAACCGAATGCACAGAATCAAGTACTGCAATTGCAACTAAGTTCGGATTTGTATATTTATATAGCACTGAACGGTTGCTAAGTACTCGCCCGGCACTGTGAACTTTTTCTGAAAATGTAGGAATTAATGAAATATAAAATTAAATATCACCCACGAAACTTAAATAGAATACAAAAATGAAGTAACTCACGGTAGAATGGTTTCGGAACAACAGCAACAATCTTTTGTTCATTGCTTAAAGAGAGCTTCGCTTTCCAAGTTGATGAAAGCTGTTTACGAGAAACATTGAGGACAAAACCTTCTAAATCACCAAAAGTATTAAAATTGAAGAAATGCAGTGGAACTTGTTGTTCTACTCCATCCATGTTTTCCGGATATGATATAACCTGAAATAAGTGAAATAAGATTATAATCAAAATTTATTCGGTTTCCATAAATTATGAGCAAAAGATATGGTTTTTCCCACATAACAATGGAATAATTTTATTTATATATAATAAAACTTACTTTGTTATTTTCATCAAGCATGATAAGGTGATAAATATGTGTTTGAGTATTCGCATATGGAAGAATTTCAACACGTTTGATGGAAGTGAGGAAGCTTTTTTGTTCGATTAAAGATCCTGTTATGGGATTAAAACATATTAAAACTGTCTGTTCTGATTCCTGAAACATAAAAAATTCAAGCAATTTAAGGAGCAAACCTTTTTTTTTTAATTAGAGAAATGGTTTCTTATTTTATTATTTCATTTAATTTATAAAGAACAGTTGAATCATCATATTATTGACAAATTCGAACCTTATCATTAGCAATGACGGTAGCTTGTGGAGAAAAATGAAAGTGAGCTGTAGTACGCTGTATGAAGAGAGGGATTTTTTCATTTTCCAGTGAACTAAATAATGGCTTAATATTTTTCCCCAAATAAAGGTACCATAGAATTGACCCATCACTACTATCAATACCTGCAAAAAAGATATTGTTATTGGTACGAAAGCTGTAAATAACTAGGCGATGAATGAAGATGATACAGAAATGATGAATAATGTGCTTTGTTATGGAGAATATAATACCTTCTTTGCAATGTGATTAAAATCTGTGGTAATTTTACGTCATTTCCAAACGAACAAAAATAATTAAACAAACTCACCGTAAACAACCGATTTCAATGTTGAAGCAACAATAATCTTTCGTAGATTAAAATAATCTCGTTCATACGGTATGTTCTTTTTACGCGTGCTTTTGCTGGAAAATCGCAGAGAAGCCACCCAATTAGCAAATGATTTCGAATGAAATGACAAGAAATTTGATGAAAAAATTTGATTTGTCGCACTAATGTAAGCACGACGAAACTGTTCTATTTGACTCCTTAGACGCCGTATTAACGACTCCAATAAGGTATCTGCAGAAAGAAGAAAATTTAGATTTTGAAATCATTTCAACAGTTCCACTGACATAGCAATCATCTGATAACGAATGCTTTAGTATGAAGAGATAACTTCGCTTTATGCATCATTATCATGCAGTATAGTCGCAAAATATTTGATTTTCTTTTTTATTTGATGTAAAAATGAAAAGAAAAGATTTGCGTATTGAAAATTTAGAGAAAAAATTCAGTGTAAAAGCCTCCAATATTTTAGAGATTTTTACCATAAGACTTTCAATATTTTAGAAATTTTTACCAGAAAAAAAAAAAAAAAAAAAGAGCGAAAAGAGAAGTATTACACGTCAAACGTACCATCATTCGAAGCAAATTCCGATTCGATATTGGCTTGTGCTTCAGATAAAGGTAAATCAACCATTTCGACTGAAGTAATTGTACTTAATGCTTCATGTCTGATCCATTCCTTTGCAAGTTTATCTGATGAGCCAACCAAATAAAGAAATCTACAATCTTCCAGAACAACAACAAATTCAAATTCTTTTGATGTCTTGATAAAAGAAATGAGCTTTATGGGAGCGAGATTTTTTTCCGGAATACTTCCCGTGAATATCTGTTCTCCATTTACAGCATTATAAACGATAATATTATTCGAAGATATCGCAAAAGCCAAAAGATTTTGACCATTAGTTGTCATATGTGAGGAAACTGCTTCAATCTAAAGATAATAAGACATCAATTTCATCTAAATTCGAAATTATGATGTTAGTTAGCATATTTGATATTAAAACTGTTTCACCTTATCTAAAATTTAAAACATTTACCTTCTCCAGTTTCAAAAGCAGTGTTGGCGGTTCTGATAAAGTAATACGATAAACATAACTATTCGTGAGAGTAGATACAACTATTAATTCTCTTGTATTTAAATTTGAAATTTCAACAACGAATTGAAGTGCAATATGGTGCACAATGAGCGGATCCAACAATAAATCAACGACATAAAAGCCTTCGTTATCAAAACATTGTAACAACGTATTAGATACAATACATCTGCAAAAGAATTTTTGTTTTGACTTGAATGATTTATAAGTTCATTCGTACTGATTATAAAAAAAACTTTTCATTGTTTAAAGAGATATATATTTAATACATCTTAGAACAAGCTTAATATCCTAAATTATTTTTTACCGAAAAAAAAAATTTCATGATTGAAAATATCTTTTATCGATATTCCTGAATATCTATTATTTCACTCTAACCCAATTTTCAATAATTCAATCCGTCCTTAACAACGATAAAGAATATTCAATTATGTTTACCTTTTCTGACTGAACCAACTTGCGCTGAGATTCCGAATTTTGATAATTGCACCATCAGCTGCATTAATCTGAATAACTGCTAATTCTATTCCTTCCACACCTCCAACTACAATAACTGTTTGTGACTCTGGTATAAACCCAATCCAGCTCCTAAAATATCTAAATAGTATACTATCTTTGATTTGAAAAATATTTTGCAGTTAACGGGCAATTTAACACCCAGTCTTATACAAATATAAAAGTTAACTTCAAAATAGCTTTAGTTGCATTTCCATGACCGAGACATATTGATTCGAAATGTGATATGTCAAAGATCATCTCTGATAAAATATATAAAACTGAAATTAAACTTTTGTATTTACTCTATGTTTCCTGCATTCGTATTCCATTTAAGTTGATTCCTTACATCCATAGCCCACTTAAACTGACCGCTAGTGAGAGAAAGAGTAGTTATATGAGCATCTCTCAAGATAAACACATTTCCATCTGATATTAATGCTTCCGTTTTCTTCCAGCTGTAAAAATTCTTGTTAGTAGTGAGTAGATAAGTTTATATATATTATTTTCTTCTCGCTTAGTTTTTATATTTTATAAAATGTGATAGTATCTATATGAAATCATTCAAAAAATTTCCTTACACAAATTTATTATTTAATTATTTAAAACATTCCTTCTTCGGTACTACTCAATCACTTTTCTTTCTTTCTTTTTTTTTTTTTTTGGCTGATATACTTCTCCGAATAGAAAAACTTAATTTCTAAGTATTTCCAATATAGATAATGTGTTAAATACTCGCATTAGCAGTATTTGAGAAAAATTACTCTTATGTTCTGAATGAATATTAATGGACATAAATGAAAATGAAATATAAATGGATTTAAATGGATATAAATTTTTTTTTTTTCATATTATAAATGGACCATCTCATTACCTAGGAGTAATATGTGGAATTTGAGTTTCCCATACCAAAATTCCGCTATCTCGATTCCATGCTCGCACCACTTCACTATCTTTCGTTACTGTTATTATCACTGAAAACTCTCTTATTGAACTAATGAAAAAATGAAGCTGAAAATTTAAAAAAAAAAAAAAAATCAAAAAAAAGTTGAATACTTGATAAAATCAAAAAACAAAAAAAAAAGAAAAAAGTTATGACGGATATGAAGGATTACATTTTGACGTTGATGAGAATGATAATTGAAGTGTAGATGAAGGTTCCAACTGTTGTCTCCAAGCTGTAATAAAACAACAATTAGAAGATGAAAGATCACTTATCTATTCTGTATTTATCTATACTATAATATCTCTTCCTGCTCATAAAATACTTATCTATCGTTTTGCCATATATTCATCAATAAATACATATCCATTCTTTTCTCACCATCATTATCATTCTCATTCATTTTTATATTAGAAATTTACCGACAACAAAGCACAATTTTTTGCTTTTAAAAAATTTCCATCGCAAAAATTCAACAAAAAAAAAAAAGCCAAAAAAAAAAAAAAAAAAGGTAGAAAGTGACCGAAAATGTTGAAGTCTCATATTTTCAGCATTTCCAATGTTAATAAATAACATTATGATAACAATACCTATTTGTCCAGTTGATGCTTTTAATGATGCAATCATATTAGCTTCCGTTGAAACGAAGATCTGTGGTAATTTCATACCCTTCAATCGTTCCATATATAATTCCCGAACACAACCGACATATTCACGATGCCTGAATTGCATCTATTGTAGGAATTGATTGCAAACAAATTTTTAAGTCAATAAAGTAATGCTTACTTACTCAACAGATAAATGAAAAATAAAAAACACTGTTATTTGTATTATTCCTACGAAGAATAGTTCCTATAGTTAATCATTTATGAATATCTAACCAATCAAATTTGCCAATCTGATCTTCATGTATTGCTAAAATTGCTGCAAATATTGTTGCAAACCATAATGAGTAGATTATCATCTGAAATGAACTTTTCATTATTTTAAATTGAACTGAATCATTACATTACACATGAAGTTTCAGTGATTTTCATTTACTACATCCTAGTTTAGATAATAATCACAAACTTTCTCAATTTCAATTTCATGTAAAAGATAAAATATTTCGATTTCATGCAGCCCAAATAATAACCCAAATTTTGTGAATCTCACTTTCACGTAAAAGTTTTATTAAAATATTTTGAATTTACGTGGCCCAGATAATCATAAACTTTCTGAATCTCAATTTCACGTAGAAGAAAATATTTTGAATTAATTTAAGTATTCGCATGAATTCATGTGAATTTATCTGAAAACCACAACTTTCTGCGCATCGCGTGATTTTCTTACGCTTCGCAAACATCACGTTATAAGTATTATTATCACGTAAGAGCCCCAGGAAGATGTCGATTTTCATAATGAGCAAAAGCAGCGATCGTCATTCTGAGTGTTGTACAGATATGGGCGTGAGTAGTGGTGGCAGAAGTCGCTCCCTATAAGTTTTTGGTCTCCGCGGTGTCGCGGGGTGCTAACTGGTAGGTTTAGAACTAAGGGGGAATTCAGATTGAAGTAGTTAGCATTGTTGTTCCAATTCCTTTAAATATTGAGATATCTCTTTCATGTTGGGGCGATTTTTTTCTGTTGACAAATATATGAATTTAGTATTTCAAATTCCAAAAAAATTGATTGCCTGTTTGCTGAATAATATAATGTGACATACATAATTCAGGAGATTTAAATATTGCCGGAACTGAAGAAGAATAGTAGGAAAAGATATGGTGTAGTACCCGTGACAAATTAAGCTGCCATCCCGTGAAGTTTTAAGACTTACTGATTTTTAAAAAACTTTCATAATTTAAATTATAATGAATTTGAACATATTGCTTCAATTAAGAACTTATCCTAATCATTCTAAACTAGTAACAATTTAAGAGATGTGGTCCGAGGAGCGGTATCACTGAATCATTGATTGGTGATATGATTGTTTTCATTATGGGATGGTCATAGTAACGTATCGTAATGGTAGATGTATTGCAGACCAAGGTTGTCCAAACTTTAGGGGTTTGTGGAGTGTCTCGGGGGATATTCGGGATTGGATGATTCGCGGGGTATTGTAGGCCTATTGATGCAATGTGGTATTGATGATTGTTGTAAACTGCAGAAGCGTGGGGAAGAAACGCAAAATGTCGTTGATAATACCGGAAAAGTTTCAACATATCCATCGTGTTATGAATACAAACATCGATGGCAACAGAAAAGTACCATTCGCATTGACTGCTATTAAGGTATACTCTATATTAAGCTTATTTATCTTTCGGTTGAATAGCTTTCATAGGCCAGCTATATAAATACTAGGCCTTAATGACTTTGTTAGATGATTTCCGCATAAAACTTAAAACGTGACATGAAATTTAATAGTTTTCAGGGTGTTGGTAGACGTTTTGCATTTGTTGTTTGCCGAAAGGCTGATATTGATATTAATCGACGTGCTGGTGAATTGTCGGAAGAAGATTTGGAGAAATTACAACAAGTGATGCAAAATCCTAGCCAGTACAAAATCCCCAACTGGTTTTTGAACAGGCAAAAAGATATCAAGGATGGAAAGTATACTCAGGTTGCTAATTTTCAATTTTAGAATTATATATTTCACTGTGGTAAGCCGTGAAGTGAATTTAGTATCTACCTGATTTCATGCTTTCATTCGTCAAAGTTATCTCTGGTTTTCAGGTGCTGTCTACATCGCTTGACAATAAGCTTCGTGAAGATTTGGAAAGACTGAAGAAAATCCGTCTGCATAGAGGTACAGATATATTATCCAAATCATTTGGATGTTAAATAATTGTAGGGCGGAAAGGAGAAATGATTTTTTTTTTTTTGGATATAGTGAACATTTTCGTATGTCACTTATAACCAGTCAGCCTCGAGTATCTTGTTGGCTTGAAAGAAAGAACTAGCCATTCATTAGCATGGAGTTATATGGTTTTTTGGTCAAACAGATTTTATTTGACTCTCTTCGTGTTATAATCATTGAAATCGAGTTCACTGCCTCGAAAATCTCAGAAACTTTATGGGTCTTGCAAAATGATTACTATTAGGTTGAAGTATTTTTCCTTTATTTCATTACTGTAATATTTTAAGGACTTCGACACTATTGGGGACTTCGTGTACGCGGACAGCACACTAAGACAACAGGTAGAAAAGGTCGCACTGTTGGTGTATCGAAGAAAAAGGGCGGTTAATAGTGATATATTGTTTTATCTTATTTCATTCAGTAAGAGGCTATCATGGAGTTGTTTTGATTTTTGTTTTTCTTCTTTTTTTTTTGGTATCGTTTTGTATGGAATAAAACCCGTTAACACAAATCACCACATTATACAGTAATTTGGAGCTGCGGTTCTCATATTCATGTTTATATCTATTGCATCTGTTGTTGAGAAATTCTGAAGATGATGGATCGATATTGCATAATACTCTATCAGAAAATTATTTTTACATTGTAATAATAGATTGGGCATTCGATGGTTGGATTTTAAAAAGTTTTCTCTTTTAATTATGTAGTAATCGATAAATTGACGGATAACCGATGAGTCAATAAGTCAATAAAATCAACGGGTTATGCAGTGACTCGTTGACCTCAAAGTTGAACCCAAAATTGTTACGAAAAGATATTGGATATGCTTAACATACTTTATCTGGTTTATTTAACCACTGGTGCATTTTTGAATGTTGTGATGACTCATCACGTACGTATGCAGTCTTGCTGTTTGATTGCGCATACCGAATTCAGAATTTTCCTTATTAATCATGAATATTTTAAAGACCTGTTGAGCTATGGATTCTTATGATGTGATAGCAAATCAGCCAGTTGTTATCGATAATGGGTCTGGGGTAATAAAAGCTGGATTTGCTGGTGATCAGACACCAAAATGTCGTTTTGCTAATTTTGTTGGACGGCCGAAACATACAAGAGTGATGGCTGGTGCTCTCGAAGGTGACTTATTCATAGGTAAGCTTATTCTTTTGCTTTCATCATATATTAAATATATGTGTTACTCAAGTTATTTTTAACAGCCTGCCAGATTTATGGATTTGTTTCGGGTTTTTGCTCATTTAGAATGCGTCTAATATCGTGCTCATTTAGGTCCCAAAGCACAAGAATATCGAGGACTGCTATCATTGAAGTATCCAATGGAACATGGCATTGTAACGGACTGGAATGATATGGAACGCGTTTGGCAATATATTTACAGTAAAGACCAGTTGCAGGTATTTTAGTTTCTGTTTATTTTTGACGAAATCTTGATTTATTAATAAATTTAGTTATTCATATTTACAGTATTTTTACATTTCAGATATTTCCAGAAGAACATCCAGTATTGCTCACAGAAGCACCTCTAAATCCACTAAAAAATCGAGAAAAATCAGCTGAAATATTTTTTGAAACTTTTAATATACCTGCACTGCATATCCAAATGCAAGCTGTTCTTTCGCTTTATTCAACGGGTCGTACAACAGGTGTTGTTCTGGATTCAGGAGATGGTGTAACACATGTTGTACCTATCTTTGAAGGTTTCGCTATACAACATGGGTTCGTCTTTCTAAATCAGTGCTTGATTTGTGCCATAGCGCTCAAATTTTGTATGCTCTTATTGATTATGTTCTCTTTCTTCCAAGAGATTAATTAGCAATTAGAAAGGATTACATCATAGATTCTTTCGAGAAAGACCATGCGATCATATTGCCATCGAACAGCGAAGACCCTTATAAAAAGTATTTCAATTCTTATTGGCACTACAAAAAAAAAAAAAACTTTGGTGTGCACCATAATACTGATATTGAGATGGGGCTTAATAATATACACTCTTTTCTATTAAATTATTGTCGCGTTAGTGATGATTATTTCTTATTGTCACCAGTGACTGTTTTTCTTATTCTGACATAATTGAAAATGAATTAAATATAAATAATCTAGAATTGAACGAATGGATGTCGCAGGCCGAGATGTGACTAGGTATCTTCGTTTGTTACTTCGCAAAGAAGGAGCCAATTTTCATCGTTCATCAGAATTTGAAATTGTACGAGAAATTAAAGAAAAAATGTGTTATGTTGCAACAAATGCTGCAAAAGAAGAAAGTAACGAAAGCGAGAAAGTACATTTCACTTTTCTCTAGTTATTGTAATAAATGATAGGATAATTTTCACTATATGATTTCCTGCAGAATTGAATTAATTAATTACGACTTTGGCATCTTATAAATTTAGGCAGCATATAAGCTTCCCGATGGATCGACACTCGAAATTGGACAGGCCAGATTCCGTGCTGCCGAGATACTGTTTCGGCCAGACATTATTGGCGAAGAATGGCCAGGCATAGCTAGTGCTCTCGATTTATCCATAAGAGTACGCGTTCCAAAATTCGTTAATTTTGGTCTTTGTTAATTATCCAGTAGTATAGAATACTAAGTTTATAATTTAAGTAATTACTGCGATCTTTAATGAAGTGAAATCGTTCTCTCAAAAATGGGGAAAAGTGTAAGAATTTATGGAAGTATAATATTTCAACTTTATTCCTTGATTTGAACTGTTTTTGCTGTCATAATTCTTCTTTATTATCCTTACTCTTTTGTTAAATGTGATGAAGAGAGTAGATATTGCGATGGAAATTATTCATCATTCTTACTAAACTCTTATCCTTTTTTCAGCGTTGTGAAATAGATTTGCGCAAAAATTTGTATAGCAATATTGTATTAAGTGGCGGATCAACTATGTTCACTGGATTTGGTGATCGATTATTAGCTGAAGTAAGTTTTGTTGGACGTGTTGCTCAGTTCATGCCTATTTTTTTCAATTTTAATTTATGGAAAGGAAATCCTCTCATGTTAATTGTAGACTCGTCGATTGGCACCGAAAGATGTGAAAATTCGAATATCCGCACCGCAAGAGCGATTATATGGTACTTGGATAGGAGGTTCAATTCTAGCCAGTCTTGACACATTCAAGAAAATGTGGGTTAGCAAAAAGGAATATGAAGACGAAGGGAAGAAAGTATTGCACAGGAAGACATTCTGAGTGAATCGTTTTAAAAAAACAATACAAGATGTATCAAATAGCAATGGTGAGCTTTCGATATATATTCCACTGTTCTTCAGTTTTATTTTTGAATTCATTTAAATTGTAACGTTCCATTCTTATTAATTGAGATGAAAGATATTATAAATTATAAATCATTAATATCAAAAATTGTCTTAAGTACAAATTTTACTATTACCCAGCAGTAGAATTTGTAAAATTAAAATCCTACCGTTCAGTAACAGTAGGATTTATAAAATTACTTACAGAAAGCAATTCTTATTTTCTTTGGGAGTGTATTATTTTCTTCATCCTTTCCAAGATTTTGTGATTTTATAGAAAGTTACCTTGGTGTACTTTCTTTGCGATATAGATCTCTTATTTCGTTCCATTAATCATGCGATAGATACAATTTTTTTCACAAACTTTATGTAAAAAATTTATGAATGCTGTTATCGTTTGAAAATATTTACGTCAAAGAATGATGCAATCTTCTGCGTCATCCCTGACAAAAAAAAACATTTATGATTCCTGTTTTCATATAAATATATGTTGTCAGCAGGATTTGATCAGTTTTAAGGAAGAATAGTAGTGCTCATTGAGAGGATCTTTTTTAAATCATTATTATGGAAAAATAATTAAAAGAAAATCGGTACTTAGATGAGATTTGTACAAATCAAATTGTGAAATAGTTTGATACTATATGAAACTTGGATTAATCTTTATTTGTGTGCTGTAGTTGACGCTTTCATATTCCTGTTCACATGTGTTTACATTTTCCTGTGATTAATTGGTTCCACTGCTTACAATTGTTTAGAAGAACTAGGCGGTCATCGATCATTGTTTGATTGCAAATTTTCATTATTTGAAATGCATATATGTATGTTTCCACAATTGAAGTAATTTGCTTCAAGTCTATTTATTGCTTAAAATCTTGTAATTATTTAATATGTGCCAGATAAGTTGCTATATTTCTGATAAAATTTTCTAATCATGATGGGCATACATTTATAGAAAATATTTAGATTTTGGAATTTATGAGCAATTTTCTTAAAAAAAAAAAAAAAAAAAAAGAGCCTATATTGTGAATCAGTTCTGTCATGGAATATGTCTCCGGCATTGACACTATGCAAAAGTGTGATCTTGGCTTGATCCATTTCAAGGATTTACTCTTCCAGTGACGAAAATCTGTCCATCTGCTATACCAGAAATGTTCGAGAATAATCGATTATTTCCCCGATTGGCATAAATCTGTTTTAGTTTGTTTGAAATGATTAAATTTATCTAATTTTGCTCATTGGACGAAGTTATAGAGATTCATCGATAATTCGCGATATATTTGTAAATCAACTACAAAAATTGTAGAAACTTACAGCAAGAATGGATTTCTTAAAAAAATTTTAACTGACTCAAGTTTCCCTAGAATTACTATTTTTGGCATCGTTTACTGAAATATTTGCAATAAAAACCAAAAGTTTTGAGTAATATTCTTGATTCTAAAGAAGCAATATTATTGCAGTTTTGCTAATATTTAAAGTTTTTTCAAATATTTTAAGAATATTGCAATAGCTCAGATAATCTTTATTTCTTAGCTCATTTTGAGGATCTACAGAAAGTTTTAAAAAGAAATTTGGGAATGTCAATTAGTATTCTGTATTAGAACAAACTGATGAATCTATAAAGGCTAAAAAATTCTTAGTTGAAAAATGCTTATTTTTTATGTGTTAATTTTAAGTTCATTTTTTATTGGCTATTTTTATCGATAAAAGTGGAAAATATTGAACTTCTCCATTAATTTGTAATTAGACGATTTGATGAGTGGTTGGTGCTACAGCTTTGGTGTATATTTTATTCATTAGTATTCATTTCTTTGATATTAAATTATCAAAATTTTAAATACTGATATTTCCACTCATTCTTTTTTTTGTTTTCCGATTATCATTTATGATAATTTAAATTGTTAATTTGCAGACGTAAATATACATAAATTTTATTTCCATAAATAGCAAAATATGATTTTTGTTTTTATATTCATATCTTATTCCTATTTTGTTCATATCATTCATTCATTAATGAAAGTTATATGATTTCTGGATATTACAAAGGAATAATCCTTCTGTGATAGACTTAAAATTGGATTTATCACATGAATTTTCCTATCTTCACCTGGAATTTTAATTTCTTGCTAAAAAAAAGAAGAAAAAGGAACCAAAAATGTCAATCTAAATTTTCCTGTCTAACAGTTTATCTTTTTTTTACCTATTTACCTGTTTCATTTTATAGTTGAAAATATAAACATGTAGAATTCATTTGTGATAATATCTCAATCCTCAACATAATATTTTTACTTTTTTTTTTTTTTTTTGCATTTCGATTTCCATTTATAAAGAATTTATTTTGAATTTGCAATTATAGATAATATTATACCGGATTTATAAAATTTTCTATCGAAAAAATGGATTTAAAAAATATAAATTTTTTATCAAAAAACGATTGGATATTAAGGAATATAACAAAGATAACGAAAACGATTAATAAATATAAAAATGATAAATTTATAAGGTATTTGTTATCAATAATAATTATTATTATAGCAAATTACAAATTATCTTGTAAATTATTTATTGAAATAGCAAATTATTCATGCATATCCTAATTAGGTATTATATTCAATCATTATCTATCAGGAAAAGTTTTTAGGCAAATTAAGACTAAACTTTATCTGATAACAGGCAAAACAAGACTAAACTTTATCTGATAACAGACGAATCAAGATTAAACTTTATCTGATAGCCAACAAATCAAGACTAAACTTTATCTGATAACAGGCAAATTAAGACTAAACTTTATCTGATAACCGACAAATCCAGACTAAACTTTATCTGATAACAATTTATTTTTTATGATAGTATTTCTTAATCATTAAATTTTTTGCATCTTCATAGTAGATCATTCGAGATCAAATGATTTAAATGACCTATATTCCATGAAATATTTTGAAATCGACCCACTTTTTTCAAAAGTACAGATAAACGGGTATGTGATGACATACCATTAAGGGTCGAAAAATGTAATGACCTTAATGACCTGATCCAATGATCTATTGTCCACTTGACCATAGAATAGTAATTTCTAAAATATTCATATAGCTTCAAGTTCAGGCAGAATATTCAATATCATCATGCTTGCATGAAACATAGATTGCAAAAAAAAAAAAGCAAAGTTATCGCACAAAGTTTGAATATTTATCATAGCCAAATTTTAAATAATTATTTAAATAATATTTGATTCCAATATTAGTTTAACAATTTTGAATTTGCAAAATTAAAATCAAAATTTAATTACTTTCGTGAATTTTAAAAAATCTTCAATTTTCTTTTTTTAATTTTTATTTTTTTTAGGATTCCTGCAGGTGCAGATAAGAAGCATAAAAGGAAACATAAATTAAAGCATAAGAGCTCCAGCGATAGAAAAGATGAAAAATGGAAGAAACTTGAAAATGTGAAAGAATTAGAAGATAATGAAGAAGAAATTTCGGATAGCAAAAAAAATACGAAACTTTCACCGAATAAAATGAGACGTGAAAAAAGAAAGTCAGAATTCCCTACGTTAACTAGCCATCCAGAAGAATCGTCGCATAAATTTGAGACAAAACGTCGCAAATCGAAAAATATGAATGATAAATTCGTAAAGAAGAAAATTGAAAAGGATAAAACGAATAGCAATAGCTCAAGCATAACAAATGGATCAGAAAAACAAGCGCAAAAAGATCATGACAAAAAAATTGCAGGAAAAGGTTTTTTTTTTTTTTTTTTAAATTTCTTTTCAAACAGATATATAGAATTTGACATTTCGTTGGACATTGTATTTCTTAATGAAATGATTTTAAAAATATTTGAAAACACCTATTGGTAACGAAAATGATTTAAAAAATATTTGAAACTAAAGAAAAGAAAACTTATGAATGCTTTAAAATCATATTTAATCATCACTTGATATTAATTAGATGGTTGAAATTAATTAGATATTTTTATTAATTGAAATTTATCGCCGCTATTCTCCTTCTGAACTATTTCTTAATCAGGCGATGCAGAAGATTATAAATTTGTCTTCTTTCCTGACAAAATTTCAATCGTTGAGAAATTATGTTTTGTTTTAAACAGAAATAATGATTTTTTATGAGTTCTGAACAATTATTGCTTTTTTTTTTTCCAATTTTTAGGAATCCGAAAGAAATCGAGCGATTCCTCCGGAAAAATAATGAAAAAGGCAAATGTGAAATCAGAAAAGGATTCTGAGAAAGATTCAGAAAGTGTCAAAAGTGAACCAGAAAAAAAGGAAAAGAGGAAAAAGATGAAAAAAATAAGTGGAAAAAAGGAAAGAATTTTGAAAACTCCTGTTGAATCTGGAAAGTCATCAGATAAGATCAAAGAGAAGAATCTTGCTCTGAAGGAAAAAAATGGGGATGAATCTGAAAATGAATCAAAGAGTGTTAGTAAATCTGAGAAAAAAGTAACGAAAAAGAAAAGTGAAGGTAAAAAAAGAAAAACAAAAAAGCTTTCTGAAGCTTTTCATGAATCCAAAACAAGTAAAGATAAGAAGAAAGCCAAAAAACACAAAGATAAAACTTCAAAAAGTATGGCAGAAAAAGATAAAATAAAGAAGAGTAAAGCAAAGAAAATAAAAAGTCAACATATTTCTAAAGAAAGTAAAGTTAAAATTTCTACAGGTAAAGATAAAAGTGAAGGTAGTGAAAAAAGAATTAAATTAGAAGAAGCGGCGGAAAAAATCAAAGAAACAGGCAAGAAAAAATCTAAAATTAGTGGCAAGTCTAAGGTTGGCAAAAAAATGGATCGAGTAGATGCAATTTTGCCATCAGGAAACGAAGATGAAAGTGAAAAAATGAAAATTCAGGAAAAATTGCGATCCAAAAAAAAATCTGAAGCGAAACTTCGCAAACATCGAGGAAGAGAAGTTAAACCATTGGAAGATACGAAAATTACAAAACAATCAACTTTGACCTCTACCGCATTATTAGGTTGTAGCAGTTTGATTCCGTTGGCTTCTTCCGTAACCTCATCTTCACCATCCATATCGGATATTTCAACTTCTCCAGCTCTAACAGATTCTTCTCGCGTGAAATCGGATATTTCAATTGAACCAGAAAAACCACTTGCGCCAATTAAAGAAATTAAAAAATCTAAAAATGGCAAAAAACAAACGATTGATGTAAAAGATGATCGAATTGATGATGAACAAAGGAAAGAACAGATGATCAGGAAAGAACCGAAAAAAGAAATGCTAAAAACAAGAATGGACATTAGACCCGAGAAATGTGACGTTAAAATAAAAAAAGATCTTACGTCAACCGAAATACCTAAAAATGATCGAAAAATTATGCATGTTGAAGCATTTACTCAGACAAATAATAAAGTTTATGATATGATAAGAAGACCGAAACAAATTCGATATGAAACAAACAAAATTGGCGAAACAAGTAGTGATATTACTCAGAAAACAGATATTATGGCAAAATCACCTGAATTGCAAATTGCTCAAGCGATAAAGCAATCAACAGTAACATCATCGATTGGAGGTCAAGAAAGAGATTCAGAAAAAAAAGATAAATCAAATTTGGATATGACAGAATTAGAATCATCAGAAGAATCAGAATCTGGAAAAATCAAGAAGAAAAAAGTGATAAAGGAAAGCGGCACATCAAATATGGCCTTTTCCTCAACAAAACAAAATGGAAATTCCAAATATGACGACAAGAAAATCTCATCTTTCAGGGAAATTGAAATAGCTTCAGTGACTCAGAAGACTGTTGACATTGTAACAAATGATAGACAAAATGGTAGAATGTATAGTAAAGATGAGAAAGATGAATATCAAGAGAAAGAAAATTTACGAGAAAGAAAGGAAAAATCGCAAGAAAAAAAAATGAAAAGCGAAAAAGTGATCGAAAAGTGATTATTAATATTTTTACAAAATTTCGAAATATCATGCCAATGACCGAAAATTTCTCAAAATAATCATTCAAATTATTATTAATTATCAGCAAAATTGAAATTAATACAAAAAAAAATGGAAGATAAATTTGTTATATCAATCCGGGAATATTTCAGGATTCCCGATAAGAAGTTAAAAAAGGAAATGAAACATGAACAAGTACAATTATCTTTTTTTTTTTTTTCACTTCTATCTTTTAGAATCTTCAATTTTACTTTCGTCTAGAAGATCAGTTGCATTCATTTTTATTGCCATGAATTATTTTTTAAAATACAAGATTACTTAATTTTATTTCAAAGTATTTCAGGAATCTAAACATGTAAAGAATAGCAAAAAAGCGACAAAAACTACATCTCCGGATGAAATAAAGTAAATTTTCTTTTATTTTTTGAACAAATTCGTTTCATGAAATTGCTTAATTTTTGAACTGAAAATTCACAATAAATTAAAATCCCGTTATAAATTTTGACAAAATTTTTGAATTTTTGAAATTGTTAATGCTCTTTGAAAAAATTACGCATATGCCAATATTCAACGTACAAGAATCAATGTCATACTAGAAAATGCGTAATGATCAGTAATGATTTTATTTTTAAATCTTTCAGATGTAAGTTGAAATTTCGATTTCCAACTATTTAATTCGTTGACCAAAAAATTGATTAGAATCAATTTTGTCTCCTTAGCATAATAAATTAAAAAGTTTTATTTAGAAATTAAGCTAAATTTTAGCGCTAATACAAGACCAAAAGAATCACAAGATCGATCATATGTTGATGGACTTATAGAAATTCGAACAATTCTCGAAATTTATGGAATAGAAAAAGAAAAAAAAGTACTTTTTTTATATTTGCAAATTAATATTTGGCCAATAGAAGTATCGATTACAAAGATATAAAATCAGCATTTATTCATATTTTCTTGAGTATTTCAAATAAAAATTAATTTTCAAATGGAATGTTATCCTAAATAGTATACTGGATGCCAAATTTTACTGCAACCTAAGGAACTGAACTTTGAACTTTTTAATAACGGATGATCTATTCAACAATGTCAATTATTACTTTAGGAAGCATTTAATAAATTGTTGGACGAAGATAAACCAATGAATGAAAAAGAAATTGCTGAAAATTTGAGCAAAGCAATTTGCGACTTACCAATGAATACAGAACTTCTCGAAAAAGTTTGTCTTTTCTTTTTTTTTTTTTTCTTTGAAAGATCACATTCTAGATCTCATCTAGATTGAAACGACAATGCTTCCATTTAACCTTACTAAGCTTATTTATCTATTTGTTAAAATAAAAAAAATCAATAGCCAATGATTGATTTTTGATTACTTCTAAAATTATCTTGGGAAAATGAAAACTTTTACAGGATGTTTAATTTATCTATAAACGATATCATCAATATATTTCCATTTGTAATAGGTACTCAAGAAAATGCAATCCAGTGGTTTACTCGAAAAGGAGCAACAGGAAATGTTGCAAAAAAATTTGGTACCAGAAGCAGTAAATGAGAGTGTAACAATTGCGCTACTTGCGCAAGTGTTGCAACGTCAAAAACTCAAGAAATCAACTTCCTAATTTCAATATCAATACATAAATTCAATATCGATATTATAAATTCTATAATAGTATCATAAAACTTATTTCATCCTCAACAATCATTTCGCTTTTAACTGATAAAATTACTCATTTTTAATTCTCTTCGATTGAATTTTTAAAAAAAAATGAAAAAACATTGTTAAAATTAGCTTAGTATCTTCTTTCTACTATTATATCTCTAATCATTTAATTCATTTCTAATTAACATTCTTGATGAAATGATAAACAATATATAATAGTCTGCATTATTTATTCAACAAATGTTATATTCTGAATATATACAAAAATAGGACTTAATTAATACCAGTTTCGATGAAAATGTATTATATAAAGATAATCTATTTTTTTACATTATAAACTGAACAAAAAACAGGACAATAAATGATGGAATCCGGTCAAGATTTGCTATCATCGAGTAACTCGATTTTGGATTAGACAATTATATCCATGACAAAGTTTATAGATTCTCGATTATGTGTGTGTGTTTGTGTAAGTATGCATGTGTATGTGTGTGTATGCATGTTTGTTTGTTACTTGTATGTGACATATGACAATTAGTATAAATTCAGAAGGATTGTTTTTGCAATTACTGAAAATTAGTTCATGTAAAGTCTTTTTTCAGAATTTAACATCTTTGCAATGTTAAATTGAACTATCATCGCGTAATAGTAATAATTCAAAATCAATCTTCTTCCTCGCCATCTAATAACGAAAAAAGTTTTTGTGCGTTGACAGTAAAAACTGGATTGTATCTTTTGTTCAAAACTACGGATCAGAAATGCGTTCAGAATTGATCGTGTTAGGATTGACAGATTGCGAGCTCTTTCGATGATTCGATGATTGATGGCTGTATAGCCGTTCCTAAGTTGGTGGGATGATTTGTCCAGAATTATGATGAAAATTGGGAGAAATTGAGGAAAAGGAAGGGATCATCAATAGGAAAGATCCAAAACTGTTTATTTTCTGTGTTTAAGAGGATGATGATATGAAATTTAAACTACTATGAAGGTAACGGTAGTAGGGATAAGTTCGCTGATTTACTTACTACAGTGTGCATGCATCCTTTTCCAATTGCATGCATAATTACCAGCAAATTATAGCTTTCAATTCATGGCATAGTTCTTAGATAAACAGTTTAAAAAACTATGATTTGATTGCTTCATGCCATAATTGCCTATTATTAGTGAGAGTAGTTGGATCCGAGCCATATATTGCCGTGGCAAAGCGAAAAAAAAAATGTAAATGTTCGTTTGTTCAAAATCTTAAATCTTCGAAAGTTCCTATCGATTGCTTTGAAATTTTGACATAACGTTTGCATTCGAATACGCGCATGTTTTTGATATCTTTTTTATATACACGCATTGCTGTGGCTCAGTCTGTCAAATGGAAAATGTTGGTAGAAAAAAATCTGATCGAATTGTAATTTGGATTGTGACTCTGGTTGGACTGGAGATTGCTTTTTCGTGCTATTATCACTTTGACTAGGTCTACAAGAGATATCGGAAAAGTCTTTTTTATGTTTTGTGTGACAGAGACGAATTCTATTAAGAAAGTTTTATTGATTGATGAGAGAGTAATTTTTCGTAACAAACAATTACCAGAGAATATCCAGTCAAATTGATCATTGGGTTATTCTTTTCTTCGTCGATGGTACAGTATACCGCTCAATTGAACTGTCGGGTCGTTGCTGTTGCTATGTCGCTTTGAACTTTGAACTGTTGCTAATGCCGTGTTGGTGTAAGAATTCCGAATCTTAATTTGAACTCTAGCTCCAAATCCTGTCCTTTAAAACCCTTTTAAGGTTCCTTCCCCTTACCTGATCCCCATCGTGTGGCTTCTTGATTCATTGGCCTCACTTTGTTTATCTATGAATTGTGGAGCGTTTTGGCGGCAAACATGTTCATCGCTTCCTTTGAAACTATGTCGCGCCATTTGACCTTTAGTACTTTTTGTTTACAATAATTGTCGTAGCGCTATTTACATTCGAGGCTCTTCTTGTCACAAATTTGAAGGATAAAAAAGAAGTAGACACATCTATATAAAAATACACGCTATTCGAATGCAACGTTGTCTCAACTTTTCAAAGCACTCAGTTACAATGTTCTGTCAAAAATAACAACGAACATTTACATTTTTATTTATATTAATATAGATTTGATAGGATTTCCTCGATTGGAATATACAAATCTTAGGGATGCGAATTTTTAAATGTCTCGAATTTTAACTTCATGTTAATCCGTCTTCAAAATGACTTCCTGAAATGGAATGTTTATTATAAAATAAAAGATCTGACAAAATGAGACATTTATATTAACCGGTTGCTTCATTCGTATCAATGGAATAGAAGGGAAGGGAATAAAAGTAGCTGCCTCATTAGCAACAAATGGGAATATTTTTTTTATTATTTGAGCGAAATTTTAGATTTGAAAATTATGAGCGATTGCTTTATCTTCTTCTAACCAGACGCAATTATAGCCGGATGATCATGACAAGTAAGTTGATTATTAATAATTACTTACAGGATAATGTTTCCAGCGTATGATACAGATTCTCCTCCACGTAATATTCGGCAGTTTGATGAAGAGAACGATTTTAGCGGTCGTTTTGGTTCTTTTGCTTCGAGATCAAGAAAAAAAGATGGAAGTAAAGAGCAACGAAGACACAAACATGAAGAAAGAAAGACAAAAGAAAAGATGGAGCAAAAGAAAAAACTTGAACGAGAGCAGATGTTATCACAGTATTCCATCAAAGTATCATCGTTTTATTGCTTTGCAAATTAATGAGAAAGTTGAATGTTGCAAAATGATTTAAAAAGTTATTCACATTAGATAAATTAGGATTCTGGCTTGTTTTTCTTTCGAAAAAAATTATCTTCCTAGAAATCATACTAGTAAGTAGTAATATCCTAATTTTGTTCAGACTTCTTGATCTAGTGCATATATTTATTTGATACTGAAATAGTCCTGGAATTTTATGGTATGTTTGTGAGGACGGGAAAGAGAAAGGATGAGACATAATACAATGAAAAGAATAATTTGTCCGTAACATACGGTCATTCCATGTCTTTGTTTTTATTGTTATTATATTAGTGTAGTTGTACTGTAGAGTAAAAAATTGAGCAGTTTTTTTAACAAAAAGAATAAAGGAAGAAAAGTTATCAAGAAGTAAAATAGGGAAGAAAAGAATAAAAGTGAAAACTAGTTACTTTCAGATAAAATTAATTATTTTATTTACTTATAGAGGATAATTTATAGACAATGACAGTGACTGTTTCAGCTGAGAAGGCAAAAAATTCAGGTATTTAGAAATCAGTTGTATCATTTTTAGACATATTTTGCAGATGGTTGGAATCAATTCAGATGATGAAAGTGATATTGAAATACCTATGGATATTGAGCCTTTTGCAAGCAAGGAACAAAAAAGAAAGTCAAAACATTCTTCGAAAAAAGAGAAAAGAAGAAAAAAACGACACAGACGATCCACTTCCTCATCATCTTCTGAATCATCTGACTCATCCACCAGTAGCAGTTCAAGTTCAAGTGAAAATAAACATAATGCGCGACTTTCAGTTCCGCAAATGTTATGTGTTAGTTTTAGAGCTGAGATTATCCGCTCCTTTCATTTTTTTTGGCTATCAATTCAATGATATCAAAATCATTATCAAATTTATTTAGCCCATTAGAATACGTATTCGCGAAGTATGACTATATCAGATATGACTATGTATAGATTTTTAGAAATTTGCTAAAAGCGATTATTAAACTGCTACGATTCGAATTATCTGACTTAACGTGCAAAAATAAAAATTGTTGTTATTAGATCTTATGCAATTCCAGTTGTTGATTCTTTCCAATAGTTCAGGCAAATCATCGGTGGAGCTTTATGACCGAATTCAATCCATCTAACGCGAGATCATTCATGGTGATGGATTTAAAAGGTGATCGGTCTAATATACAATACGAATCTTTATACAAAAGTGATGTAGCACAGTATGAATTTCTGTTGAAAAAAGTTCTTGGTGGTGACGAAGCTCTCGAAAGGTAAGTTTTAGAATAATTACTTTAAATTTATAATTATTTATTTGTCCAGTACATAATGTACTTAATAAGAAAGAAAATTTAAGTACAGAGCTACACTGTTTCATTCGGTTACTTCTTATATTCTTTGAATATCTATCAATTGAAGTAGTGATTTAAAGTGCTTTAACAAATATGGTGAATCAACAAAAAAAAAAAAAAAACCAAACAAAACTGCTTCTAATTTAGCTATACTTCTATTGCTAATTTAGCTACTTCTACTATGAATGAGCTTGAATTCTTGGAAGTGATTAGTTACACCCATTTCTTTTTTTTTTTGCAGAAAAAGCATGTTATATTTTATGTTTGCAGGTTTCGTTTCGGCATTTCTGAAAAAAAGAATAATTTTCAAAGATACTTCAGCGATAAAGTCAGGAAGGACTGGAAAGAAGAACCAGAGCGATTATGGAGGAAAAAAGAATTAAAGCCTTTTACAGATTACATTGAATTGTCCGTATTTGCTTTGTCCGAGAATGATTTGAAGGTGATTCCATTTTTTGTAATTATATTTTTTTAATAATTTTCAGAATTTTCATTTTTCTGGAATTTAACTTTTAAAATTAAGGATGAAGATGGAAACTTGAGTCTGGAAAAGTGTAACGCTGTCCAGGGCGGAAGATCCTTGATCGAAGCAACCCCAGAGGCAAAAAGTCGAAAATATAATGCGGAATTAGGAAAAGATCGATACAATATTGAATTGTGGCTAAAATTCTTGGCAGTTCAGGTAGAAATTATGTTTATTTCTTTTCCGCTTTAATTAATGTATCAATTAGCTGTGTTTTAATCACCATTTTCGCATCATTCTAAATATCATAATAGTCTTCGAAATGGTTAAATTTTTTAAGGATGAAGTATTTTTGGCTCAAGAAAGTGTGGAAGGTCGGAAAAAGACAAGGGAAGAGCGGCTTACGAATCGCGAACTCTTGGAACGGAAAATGAGTATTTTGGACAAAGTAATGAATTTTGATCTTTTGCTGTTAGGAATTTGATATATTAATCGTAATTTATTATCAAGTATTGGCAGAGATTAATGATCAGTATTTGGCTCAATCCAAGCAAGTTTATTTTGACAGAAAAGATGTATATATATGTTGCTTGCATGTATATATATATAATGAAACATAACAGATTTGCTTTACACACTTTCATATCAATCTTTGAATTGCAGAATAATTTTTGTTCGCACTTGCAGGCTATTTCACTTAATTTCAATTGTGTGAAGCTCAAATTGGAGCGACTAAAAATTGGAATGCATTTATGGGAAGAAAATGTCTTCATTCGCGAAATTAGAGATGTTAGTTTCTTATATTTTATTATATTCCTATTTGATATTTATATGTAATTTTTTTTCAAAGCAATTTCTATTCATTATCAATAATTGTTGCACTTTTGCTTCATTAACAATAATTGCTTTTGACATTTTCTTTATGATCACTTATCAAGGTGGAATTTAAACACGTCAACGATCCGGAAATGTGGAAAGGCATACTTGATCTTTTAGAGAATGACACAAGACGATTCAATCTTGCTAATCAGGTTTGTGCAAGATAATTTTAGAGAAACCTCTAATAAGTTGTACTTAAAAACATCTGGAAAGTTTAGATTTACTTCATACTTGAATTACTTGTTAAGTGAGTTTATTGTCTCATTAAATGAAGAACATTGCAGTGCATCATCCAAAGTTTTAATCTTATAATAAGGGAAGATATACTACGCATTGTTGCGTTATCAACATATTTTTATCTTTGAACCATTAACAATACGATTGTAAGTTTAGGAGTATTAATTTCATAATAATAATGGTGAGCAAATTAAATATGCAACTTCAGTAAGCATCTGTAGAGGATTCTCTTTATAATTCTTAGAGACATTTAGATAAACTTTTTTATACTATTAAGAAAATATAATAATGTTTATTTTATTTGGCTTCATCTTCGTGTTAATTGCATCATTATTTTCCGCATGCAACCAATTCAGTTTTAAGGATCTTTTTCATTCTTAGACCTTTCTTACTTAATTTTTAGTGTATGAAAATGAGAGTATGTTTGGAGAAACTTGATGAAGTGCGTAGCGGTAAGTTATTATCTCATAAAGCACTGCCAAACACTGAACAATTTATGGCATCAGTGATTCTTCGCAAAATACGTCTTCTATTGAAATGTGGACATACTGAAAAAGTAACTTAATATTTTATGCATATTTTTGCTGCTTAGATATAGAATTATATTGTTAAAGATAATTGCTAGGATGATTTAGTCGTTTCTGTGAAATTCTTCACTTATATATATATATATTATTATTATTATTATTATTATTATTATTATTATTATTATTTTAATTTATTTGCAAAAGGAGAGAAAAGAGACAGACGACAATAAAATAGAAAGACTATACCAAGTTACTATGAAATAAGTTTAGCTCTTTTCTTCTGAAAAAATGATGTTTTTTAGCAATACACATTATAGGCAATTGCAACTGCTCAAGCTATTTGTGAATTTAATTTATGCATTCCGGAATCATTCATAACTGCGGACTTGGAAGATAAACGAAAACTTTTCGAAGCTTTTTGGGATAGTGGAATTGCGCGTATCGGCGATGAAGGCGCAGAAGGTTTTCACATCTGATTTTGTTTTTAATTTCATTTTTAAACTTCATAATATTCAGTGATGTCAGAGACCTTCAACTGTTCCATTTTTAACTTTAGGATGGGCCAAATCAATGGAACACATAAAGAATGGAACCGTAAAAACAGATCGATCGCTGTGCGAGGAAGAACAGCTGGAGTATGATAGAAAAGAAGCAGAATTATGTAATAGAGTTGGCTTAAATGGGTTAAAATTACCTTATCGTCTGGTTTGGATAGAAATAGAACGTTTGCGCACGCAATATCAGTGGAGACCAATTAGAGATTTAAGTGCAACGGTATGTATCACCCAAGTATTTAGATATTACTAAAATAGCTGAAAGTTTTTATTCTTTGTTTCTTTCATTCACTTTATGATAATTGCAGTGTGATGATAGAGAACGAGTCGTGATGTTTCAAGATATTGAGGATGTGTTGTATGTACTCAGTCTCCCTGTTGCTTTCGATCTTTTCTGCAGCATTCTGGAAGAATTTGGAGCAGTGATATATGATCGGGTATGCGAACATCTTCAGTAAACTTGTAGTAGCATTAAAGGATTAAAAATCGTGATTTTCTTTTCATTCTTATCTCCAAAACTAGTTAAATGCCGTGGTACTGTTGAACTGGAGTAGTATTTGATCAAAAATGCGAAAAAACTTTCGTGACAGTTTAATAAATGAATTTTAATCTCTCTGATAGAATTTATAACACTCATTTTCTTTTTGTTTTTATTTTTAACTTTGATATGCAGCACTTTCATGTCTGAAAATTGGTGTTTATTTTATTAGCTTTAAAATTTTTTAAAAACCAGAAACAATGGGCTTACTTATTAGATTTTGATTTTTTTTTAATGATTTCTATTTTATATTATCTTGAAATTTTCGTTGCATTTTTTAGGATTCTACTTTATCAGCGAACATTATGCGTGAATTTGCCATTTTTCCTGAGCTTTCTCTACAGTTGAAAAATTTCGATAAATCGATAAGCAGATTTTTCGAATTGGCTTCTAGTTACATGCAAGAAAAGCGAGATTTGCTACTATCATCACAGCTTCTCACGTATGTTTTATAAGGCATCAGTATTGCTAGGTTTCTAGATTTTAGTTACCATCGTTACTGAATTCATTGATTATCATCTTACTGCAAAATGAATTCAATTTTCAGTTGAAGCAATGGGTATACAATATGGATGATAAATTCTAAGCTTAGTGTGGAAATAATATTATCATCTTACTGCTATGGCTAAAATCTTTTCTGGAAAATCTAGAGAACATCCTTTATGCGTTTTGTATCATTAGTAATTGGTTTAGACATCTTAATTTTCTTAAAATGGATGGTGAGCTGAACGAAAAAATGCGTTTGAAGAAATTTCGAGAAGAAGCAAAAAATATATGCCGCAGAGATAACAATATTAACAACGCTTCACTAATGGCAACATTTGCAGAAAAAGTATGTTCTTTGGACGAATTTATGATGAGGCTTTAAAATTCAATTGAAAACAATTTTTTTGTCTCAGAAATCAAATTGATTGAAATGAATAGATTAGTGAAAAGGTGAAAACGGGAATTATTATCAGTTTTGTCTATTTAATGTAGAATTGGATTTATTTGGTGATCTATGTTGATTTGTTTAGCTGTATGAACTGGGAGATAAAAACACAACAAAAGTTTGTACCAACAAATTCTTCATGAAGAGTATATGGAGTGAGACTGGAATGGCACGGGCAGTTTCGCTGCTTCGTATGGCTATTGTTTGTATATCTGCAACTGATGACGAAGTCGAGAAGCGGCACCTCATCGCTTCTTTCATATGTGAAGGAAAGCCTATGGCTGATGATGTGGTAAATTTGATTTTGATAAAAACTATTTGATGTTTGACTATGATTGTTTTTTAGAAAATCTGAGTTGCTGCTTAAAGCATTTTTATTACCTCAACAATTGTTTTTAATTTGATTTTGGTTTATTTTTTAATTACTAGCTATGGGGATTTGAAATTATTCTGTCATTCAGTTCTTTAATATTTCATAAAACTTATTTCTTAGCTTTTACAAATTGGCATGATATCCTGAAATGATTATGCTCGGCATATTTTAATCTGCAATAATATCGAAATCTTTCTTAATCCTTAGTATATTATGCTGGAATCAACATGTTTTCAAAGATTTACGAATGTAGAATTAAATATAAGTAATTGAAATACGGACTTTCTCATTTTAAAGTTCCTTCAATTATTATGTCATTTCAGACAACAGATGCAAAAGAAATTGAAAAGCAAATTAACATTCGCCTTCATCATCTTTTGACAAATAAGTGCACGAATGAAACATGGGCAGGTTCCGCAATTGATCTCGCAGCTTCATTGACTCTTCTTTTTGCTTATTATTATGCTGATGATAATAAAAGAGTATATCATTTAAAGAGATGTTACACAACTCTGTCGAACATCATGAAAAACAATTCGCAACGCAGATTCACGGTTCGTTTTATTTAAAATTAAAATTGTTTTCATTTTTATTAAACAAAATGTAAAACAATGAATGAATTTGGTGATGTAAGTGATGGAGCGATTTGTAAACGAAGATAGTCAAGAGAAGACAAAATTGGAAATAAGAACTATACCTTTAGAGACAAAAATCATCTACTTCTGTCAGTTACTTGTTCAACCAGGTAACCAGTAAAGCATTTTCTCAAAAAGATCGGTTGCTTTTAATGATTTATTTCGTTTAATATTCGCTAGTAATAAGTTGTTTCTTCATTACGTCTGATCTGATACGGATTTAACTAGTTCATTCATTTAAGAATTAATTTTGAAATTCTAGAAAAAATATGTGGAACTATTGCGAATGCATGTCACGAATAATCCATGTGAGCCCCAGCGGTTGTTGATGGAAGCATCTATAATGGCTTATCAAAAATTTCCAACAGAAATATCATTTTTAAAAATTTATATAGACTGTTGTGCTGTAGGAACACGTGTTATACATTTGAGAAGATTCTTGGAAAATGATGTAGAAGGTATTATTTCATTTTTCAATAACTTTGATATCAACACTAATAAGTGAAAATTGAATTGGTTAAATGAAATATTTAATAGCAAACATCAGTAATTGTCAACCTATTTATAGTCTTTCCGCAGTGTTTGTATTTTAGAGAGATGCGATTAGTTCTAGCATTTTTAATTTTTCTGCAGATCTCTTATTCTTACGAAAGTATGAATTCTAATTTCATCTTTACTTCGCATGTTTGTATTTTCTTTCTATTTTCGTTTTGTTATGGCATTTAAGCATAAGATGAATAACAAAAAGAAATTTTCAAGCATTTAGGTATAAGATGAACAGGTAAAGAAATTTTTGCATCTTTACAATTTGGTAAAATTTGAACTTTTCTCTTCTCTATTTCATCCTCTTTTCATTCAACACGATTTTCTTTCTTTTTTTTTAAATTGGTTAGGGATTCGCTTTTTTCCATGCATTTTGAATTTTTAAATTTTTTCGGAACACTTTTTTTTTTTATTCTATGGATGAATGAGTCAGTCAGTCATTATGTTATTAGAAATTTCATTTCATCGATGGCTTCTTCACAAACAACCCGTTTGATTTCACTTCTAGAGATTATTAAAAATGAAGTTTACTAAATGTTTAAGTATAGATTGAATTTAATTCGTTTTAGATTGGCATGCAAATCACTGTCTTGCTTTCGGTTCTGTGTATCTTGAACTGTTCCGATATAGAATATTGCTGGAAACAAGTGATTTCCAATCGCCTGAATTGCATCGTCTTAGGGCAGCTGTAAAAAAATCAAGTGAGCGTATCTGTCATCGTGATGATGTTTTCTGGCGCTTATTATTGCACATCGAAAATGAACGAAAAGATGCTCAACGTGCACGCGAAGTACTTTTTTTCACTTTTTAAAATGGCAGTATTTTTTTCTAAAATTGTTTCTTTAATCTTTGAGTGTAACTTAATTTACAGTTCCTCACAATTTCTATAGTAGCCGAATAAAAATGCTTCATCTCTTTTCTATCATTCTTATATTTGGCGTTTCTAAAATAATGCTTTTGAAATGCTAAGATTTGTTAAATTAAACTTTACTTCCGAATATATATTATGTTTTTGAAGGTGTTCTATCTGGCTTATGCTGAATGTCCGTGGTCGAAATCACTTATCATGGATTACAAAGATGTTAATGCTGGTGAGCATGAAAAATTACTAGATGCTTTAGTAGAAAAGAAGCTGAAACTTCGATGTGAACATGAAGAAATTGCTATATTGTTGCAATGAAAATGAAATAAAGAATACGGAAAACGATTGGGATTTGATTGTATTAATTTGTAAATAATAGATTGATGACATAAAAATTATGATATTTATGGAATCATATCATAGCACTATTGTCCTACTTCTGAATCCATTATGCTTGGGAAATCAACATGTAGAAATTTTATTATTCCATCACATTGTTTTGAACAGCATAATAGGGATTTCGGTCTTTCACTTTTTATTTATTTCACATGATAAATTTTTGTCTTGGTAAATTCTTATGAATCTCGCTGGTCAAATGAAGTTATGAATTTGTATAGGAAATTATTCTAAATTCTAGTGTACTAATTATCTAAGCTTCTATTGCAAATTAGGAAAAATTTTTAATTATCATATCTGATTGTTACTGTAAAGTTAACTCAGATTGTGCGTATTTTATTTTTTTTATTTTTTTTCTGAAATATTATTCATTGATACTATTTCATGCTTGATTTCATAATAGGTTTCCATATAAAGTTTTAATGCAATATTAAATGTTTTCAAATATTACAAAATTTGTTTTACATAACTTGTTATTTTTTAATAATGGATACTTCTTATGAAGTTTGTACGCTTCATTCTATCTTTTTTTTTCTCGGAATTCCTAATTGTCTAAGGACGGAAAAGGAATATTTCAATTTGAGATTTAAATCTCTCGAGTTTTGGGCAAAAGCATAATCTTTCTTAGTGAACAGTATGGAGGTAATAGTCCTATTCTTTTTTTTTTTTTTTTTTTCTTCGTTTTCTGTTTGTAGGTTTTATAATCATGTTATCTTTTGAAGGAGAGAACGGAAGAAAAAAGAAGAAAAACGGGAAAAGGCATAGTAAGTTATGTCGAGATTGTTGTTTTCCTTTACAATTCGGGTATTTGTTGACTTTGTTTTAGCAATGGTACATTACTTTTTTATTTTTAATAAGACCAAATAATTAGTCAAGACTAATTTTAATTTCAAAGAATAGTCAAGACTAATTTTTTGTCTTATAAAGAGCAAAAAAATTTATTTGATTCTTCCATTCATAAATAGCATATTATCCTTTTAATATTAGGAATATGATTATTGTGAAAATAATTTTTGCGACTATGACAATTCCTATTAGAAAAAGATATTTATTAAAAGGGAAACAATTACGAACAAAAAGCTATTGGAAAGTATCCAACTGACTTATCACTGAGTTTTTTTTTTCCTTTGTTGCTCGCAGAACAGAATAATCCCTGATTGCTGATTGTTGTGTTGATTCGAATCGATTATTGCTGGAGTCGTTGTACAATACTGGTGGTAGAAAACCCTTGTCGAAAACTGCTGTAGAAACACTGGCGCTCGTTAACCAATCAATCGTGGAATAAGAATGTGCTTCTGCTCTAAATCCGATCCTTATATATCCTTTCAGAATCCCTCCTTCTTTCCTGATCTCCAGTTTGGCGTCTCATGATCTCATTTTGTTTACCTCTTAGTTGAATCGTTTAGCGTTCGACAATGATTAGCATTTTCTCAAGCAATTTTATCTCTTGCAATTATTGCAGTTATATTTTTAATTTACCGGATCTATCATTATGCACTAATTATACAATTTCAGTAGATAATATTCTGAATAAAATGTAATTTTCTATAAATCTTTTTAATTTTCTATTATAGATTAATAATAGATAATGTAATTTTCTATAAATTTATTTTATGAATGAGTTAATAGATGTGTCATATGGTTGAGAATTTATAGATAGGCCAGTAGAGATTATATTCTCGCTTCATTTGTTGCGAAATGAAATTTCATAATGAATATTAGATATTTGAAATTTTTTATTAATAACAGTACTTCAAAGTAAAATCGTGCATAAAAGCTATTCGATTGTTTTCAGGGGGATAATATGGCTACCAGTTTTGATTCAAAATTGAATATTTCTCAAGGACAAGGATTTAGAGGATCTACATTTCAAAGAACATTCAGGCATAATTTTTATCAAAATTTTCTTTCTCTTTGATGGCTTTATTTTGTGCGTTAGGAAATCAATATTTGTATTCAGAGTGTTTATAAATTGTCATGATTTATAGCAAGTAGATCGTAATTTGTGGAATTAAGTTGGAAAAGGTCAGGTCGACAGACATCATATTGTCCTTTTCCAACAGTTAAACTTATTGTGAAATTATAGCTAAGGTTTGAAAAATAAACAAAAATCGAAGAAAATAATAATGAAAACTATTCAAGTGAGCAAGGGGAGGATCTAAAAGATAATGGCATTTCATTTCCAGGATTATATTATTACTAAGTAATGGATAGTAATTAAGCAAAAATAAAAATAAAGTATTGTTAAAAGTATTAATGAAAGATTCATCCTAATTTTTTTTTTTTTATTTCAGCCATCCATCTATTGTATTTTCTCATGTGATCTTTCGTTCAGCTGCTATTTTCTTCTACGTTTTTGCATATTTCTTCACAGATTCTTTCATCATACATTTTTTAGTTATTGTAAGTTCCTAAACATATTCTTCATTTTTTTCATTTATCATTGTTAATGAATTGAACTTCTCTAGTCTCTTGCATTGCAATGATTATTTTCTACTATTATTTTCAGCTTATCTTATTATCCATTGATTTTTGGACAGTGAAAAATATAACAGGACGTCTTCTTGTTGGGCTTCGTTGGTGGAATTTTGTTGATGCTGAAGGTAACAATCATTGGCGATACGAATCAGCAAAGGTATGGTTTTTATGCAATTAAGTGCAAAAGTTAATCAAAGTTTATTGTATATAAATGCTGATGGATGATCACTTGAGGAGGTGGAAAAATTTTGTGATTTGAATGAATGAAAAAAAAAGTTTTTTTCAGAATTTTAATCTGATTATTGATCTATTCGGATACAAAAAGCTAATTTTTGTGAAACTGAAGAAATATACTCTGTGCACTTTATTATAAAGATATTGTTAAAAATTGTTGTAGGATATGTCCCGTTTTGATATTTTGGAACGACGAATTTTTTGGGGTGCTCTAGTTGCAGCACCGGTTATATGGACGATATTAGTATGCATTGCTTTTGTGACCCTGAAATGGGAATGGATGGTAGTAGCTATAATGGGTCTATTAATGAACGGAGCAAATTTATATGGTTATTTACGATGCCGATGGGGAACTACTGATGAATTCACCAATTACATATCAAAAATAGCATTCCTTTCAGTCAGTTTTTGATGTTCTTATTTTTTAAATTAACAAAAGTTAATTTTCGTTTTAAAAAAATTAAATTTGTTCCTTGATCTGTATCTGAAATTTTATATGGCAATTAAAATTATGAAGAAAAATTCTTATTCAGTTTTCAGATTGGCTATTTTCACTACTGTTTTTTAATTTTTCTTTATCTTTTAAGAATTCAGCGACAACTTCTTTCCTGAGATTTAGACAGAAAACTTGAATGAATACAGCAAACTTCTAAACATTTTAATGACTATCCATTGCTAATTCTGAACATTGTGTGTAATTCCAGATCTTATCGAAGTCAAATCAAGCCCAATCAAATCGGCAATCAACACAAGTTATTTAGATGTTGTTATGTTGTTTTTTTTATAATTATAAAATTCTTTCCGTGAAATTGATAATTTTCTGTGATCATACTGTAAAAATGAGTTATAATTTATGTTTTTTTTTTTCGCTAATTCATTATTGTTATTGTATAAGAAGAAGATCAAAATAAAAGTGAAATTCGCTCAAATCTTATCACATCATTTCGAGATGTAGTATAATCATGATTTGATTTTTTTTTTTTTTTTTTTTTTTTTATATGAGCAGAAAAGAAATCGAAATTGTTTTGTTAGGTAAAAATAGTATGCAACATCAATTATTAAAAATATTCTCATTTATTCATTCATTAAATGCTTGAGTTATATGTGTGGTCAATTTGACGTCAATCGAATTTTATAGCTTTTTCTAATTGCTTTTGCTATTATAAAGAAATAAAAATCGAATTTCAAAGGATATCTATCGTTTATAAATTATAAAGCAACATTTTCAATATTTATATAAATAAAAGAACAGGTTGAGGAGTTTTATGCATAATGAGTAATTAATTAGAGGATGTTTTATAGCACTTCCAAAAAAATGATTTCTGTTTTGTTTTTTGTTTATTTTCAACAGATATTGACTCACTCTTCCTGAAGTATTTTATGTTAATAAAATTTTACAGTGAATGCAATGGAAAGATTAATCTGCAATCATTATAATTGCCGCATCTTTTCTGATATTTGAAAATTCGATTTTGGAAAATAGATTCAAATAAATTGATAAATTCACGAAATTAGCTTAAAATTTAGTTATTTAAAAGGAAAATATTGATTAGAGCTGTCGTCTTTGGGATAATTTTTATCACATATAATAGGAATTTGAGGGCCTTTTTTAGGTATAAGGAAGGGTGATTTTTGATAAAAGCTCTAAAATATTTTAGTTATTATGTCATTTAATTAGTAAATCGCTAATGAAGCGAAAACTTACGAAACAAACTGGAAGTTTTACTGAAACGAAAAATAAATTATAAATACAAAATGAAAGATAAGAATTAAGAACTAAGCACAGCTCGTCCTAATTTAGTATTGCTTTCGAACCTTCAATTAATTATTCAAAAATAGTGTTATCATAGTGAAGGTGATTTTGTGAACGATCATGATGATAGTCATCTAATGATAACAATAATGACAATCATGAAAGATAATGTCGGAAAATCCGAATCTATCTCAAATTACTACTACAAAAAAAATTCACTTTATTTGTATAGTCACCAAATTCACATGTAAATTTCTTCATATTGAAATCTTGAACATCTGTTATATCTGTACTTTGAACATCTGGTAAAATTGTTTTTAAAAAAAAAATCTTCTAGACAAAGGATTTATCTCATTATGCAAAACTTCAACATTTTCCCACATTGAGAGATGAATCTATTATCTAATTTATAATCATTTAACATGTCTAATCATGCAAATCTGTTTTCCCATGCAACTATTTTCTAACAGCTTAAGAAAATTGTAATTCATTTTTGTGTTCTGTTTAATCACTCCCACTTCTTACCAAATATAAGCCTGCTATATCCCTCACAGATTCATCCCATCCATCTTCACAACTTATTCATTCATTTATCATCACGACTTCTTCATTCTCAACAACTTCATTCACAACAACTTCTTCCTTCAACACAACTTCTTCCTTGCTCCCATTTTTTCATATCATTTATTATTCATTTTTATTATTCGCGCTACAATAATTTCGTGATTATTATTATAAGGTTTAATTACCCAAGTTTGACATAAAGTGTTTCTTATATAATCACGATAACAATTGTCCCACACTACCTCAAGCAACTACGTCAAGCCCCATTCGAATAAAAATCCCAAACAAGTTTCGACAGATAATGATGACAATAATAATCTGTAAATGATAATCATCTCTCAAGTATTAAGAATAATGGATTGAAATTTGTTAAAAAATTTAATTTTAGAAATTTTGAACAATGTTATAATGATTATAGCATTTACTGTTATAATATGACATGCATAATAATGCCGATTTAAGCTTTTTATTTGGATGAAAACAATCAATTAATACAATTATATGTGTTAATGATTGAGATGAAATTTATTTAAAGAATTTAAATTTTAGAAATTTTGTCAAATTTGAAAAATTTCTAAAAAAAATTTTTTTTTTTCTTTAACACATCACTGATTAATAAAAAATAGCAAGGAATTTGCTTTCAAAAATCATCAATATATTTGATATGAAAATTCGCAAAAAAAAAAAAAATAAATAAAAATTCACAAAAAAGAAAAATAAAAAATAAAAATTCGCAAGTGATACAAATAATCAATGATGAAAATAAGATAAATAACACTAAAATTTCGTTTAACTTTTTTTGTTCGTTTATGAATTTTCTTGAGTTTGTTGTTGTTGTTGATTTGATGTTTGTTGATGTGGTGCTAATGTTTTTTGACTAATTATTTTGTTATGTTTTCGTCGTTCTTGCTCAAAACTTTCGATCATTTGTGCTACCAAAATTGTAAAAAATCGTCGCCAAACATCAGCTATCATTGTTACGGAATACGGTGATACAAATCGTACTCTTTTTTTATCATCCTCATTTGGTTTATCCTGAAAAAAAAAAAAAAAAAAAATTGATTGGGCGCTTAATTTTTGTGAATTTTGATTTATGAAAATACTTTGACTGAAAATTTGACTTATCATATAAAAATTTACTTATGAAGCAGCCATAGCCTTAGGCAACCAGCTACCAAAAGGATATTAAATTTTTTGATAATTTTCATTCAATATAAATTTGAATTAAATGAACATAAATAATCAAAATTAAATTATATTTTAAGAAATAAAAATTCAAAAAAAAAAAACATCGAATAAATTTACTTTTTCACCACTTAAATATGGAATGAATTCACTGATGAATGTATTACCAACAATAGCAAAATAATTTTTTTCATTATTTTGATTAATTTCTAAAAATGATATTCGAGAATGTTCTCGACCAGTTTTACGAGCTAATTGCCATGCACCAAGTAGATTTTCCGTATAACCAATCATACTTGTTAACTGTAATTGTTTTTAAAAAAAAAAATAAGAAAAATAAAAATAAAATCGACTAATAGAAGCAATTCCATCTGAATCTTTTGAAGATTCAAAAAATTCAAATTGAAATTGAAAAAATTCAAATTGAAGATATAAATTCAAATTTAATTATCGACAAAAATTTAATAAAAGTTAAAATTTTTTTTTAAACTGCTAAATTAATCTAAACATTGGCATTTTTGCGTGATGTTTACAAAGAAGATTAGAATATTAGAATTTTATAAACGAATAATAGAGACATTCGAATCTGAACCTTCTGAAAATTTAGTTAATGTACAATTATTCCTTTTTAACAAAAAAAAACGAATTATGCCGAACTATTCCAACTAATCTATGCGATAATTTAAAAATTTGTAAAATTTTGGACTTCCAAAAGATCATTTAAAACTTAATTAATTAGTTGAGATTTAAAAAAAAAAAAACACTTGGTCAAGACAATCGGCAAATCGTGCGATATGTCCACCTAATTTTGGCATTTTTAACATTGCTGCTCTGGGTGATCGTTCAACACCAAAAACCTGCAAAAATTTTTAACTAAATTCTAATTTAATTAAGAAATTAAAAAAAATTTTAGCATGAAGGATGCTTTTTTTTTCCTAATAATTTCTTTTTTTTTGAAAAAAAAAAAGTTCAATTAGAAATGTGAATTTAATTAAAATTTTACTCATTAAATGCTTGTAAATCATTCTTTCAAAGTGAATTTTTCATCATTTAATTTTAAAAAAAAATCAGTTTTAAATTTTATATATAGCATATTGCAAAAAAAAAATATTTCGAAGCAGGTAAAATTTAAAATTTTTGCTTAGATAATAAAATTTTATTATTGAATTTCTATAAATTTACTGCATTGCGCTTTTTTTTTTCTCTTTCTCTCTTTATTCCTCTTATTTTAAAATATCGCTTTTTTCTTGCGAATTCTTTTTTCGATAAAGAGAAAAAAATTAAATAATCTATTTTGTGCTAAGAAATTGAAGAGTTAAAAAAATAAATATGCCTTTTTCAATTCAGGTGCAATATCGTTTAGGAGTTTCAGAAATATAATCCCAATAACTTCTTTTGGATCTTCCAATTTCTAAAAAAAAAATGAAAAGAAAAAATTTTATTGACTTAGAAGATGAGTTATTGTAGATTTAAACAAAATAAGTTAATAAATTAACTAATTAATTAATTAAATGATCGATTTTAAGTAAATTTTCTATATACAAAACAAAGAACAGAAATAGACTAACTTTATTTGAATTAATTGGAACTAAATTGAAAAAAAATCAGAGAAATTTATTTTTATAAATTGTTGAAAAGTATTATCCAAACTAATTCATACAAAATTCGTTTCAAGTTTTTATTACGCGAATTTTCTTCAATTCTAACTTGCCATTTAGAAAAACTTTTTAAGCGTAATTAATGACCTGAAAAGTTTCACGTAAACAGATTCGTTCTTTTCGGACAAAAGCAAGTTCGAATGGATTCTCAGATTCTGAACCAACCCAAGAACCAATTGCTTTACTTTTCTTGGTTGAACTTGCTGCATTCCCCATTATTAATTTCTTGTCATTTCTATCAAGGCATAGATCATCAATTGATTTTGTAATTTATTTCAAATTTAATTTAAGTGTGAAATCTAAAATTTAAAAAGTATTAGTTAATTTGGTGAATTTGATGAAACATATTGATTGGGATGCTTCGATTTCATGGAAATTTTTAAATGAGTCAAATTTTTGGCCTAAATTTGACTTCTTTGAATTGCTGGTTTGACAATATCAAATTTGAATTGGTAATTTGAATTGATAATTTGACAATGTCAATTATTTTTAATATATAAATTATCATTTATCACTTGGAAATTTGTCGAAATCATTGTAATTTTTGATCATTTTAATTTTCAAATCCATAAAAAGTTTAGCTTTACAACTTGAAAAATTTTTCGTATTTTTTATTTAATTTTAAAAATTTTAATTATGGCTAATTATAATTTTTCGCATTCACATAGATAATTCTAAAAATGAAAATTAAATTTTTCTCACTTGTTTAGAAAAATGGGAAATACTATTTGAATATTATAACTTTGGCATTGATTGGAAAAAAATGTGGCATAAAAAGTTTAATTCTTCATTTTCGCTATATAAATTTAAAATTCAAAAATTCAAGAATTACAATCAATAATTATAATGAATAATGCTTAATAATTAAAATGAATCATAGTAATTAAAATCATAATTAATGATTATAATGAGTCTTCTTGGTGTGCAATCATAACTAAAGTTTGACATATGTGCTTCGATATTATCTGAAACATCTGATGTGTTTGTAAAAAATTTTGAGAAATAATTTTCAACAAAATTTGAGAAATTTGAAACAAAATAAAAAATTAAAAATTTCACATAAAATTTATATTGCATCTTTTGGCTTTTGATTATTGCTTTCGAAAAAGTTTGAATATTCTAAACACGAAAAATGCAAAAAACAAAAAAACAAAAAAAAATAATAAAGAAATAAATTAAAAGTAAAGAAGTAAATTTGTAAATAAGTAAATTAAACTGTAAATGAGTAAAAAAAAAATAAGTCAATAAATTAAAGAAGTAAATAAGTGAAAAAATAAAATAAAGAAAATAAATTCAGTGAATGGAATTTGTTTCAAATTTTATCCAAATAATTATTAATCATGTTTCATACCTTTTGCCATCTTTTAGGCCAAAAAAAATTCTCATTAAAATATTTCAAATGATTTTTTTTTTGATCATTTGAAATATTTTTTGGGAATTTCAACAAATGTTTTCAAATGATTTGAAAAGAAAAAAAAGATTTGAAAAATGATTCAAAAAAAAAAGGGAAAAAATAATTTCTTGAAAAATTGGAAAAATAGAAAACAAAAATTGTTTTTTCAAGAAATCACTTAAATATTCAAAAGAAAAAGTTGAATATGAAGCACGCATAAAAGCTTTTTTATTGAATATGAATATGAATGCAAAAATTCTGCCAACATTAGAAAACTTAATTATCATGTCTATTCAAAATCCATTTATAATAGTAAGGTAAGGAATTTATCCTTTCAAGACTGAAAGAAAGAAAATATAAACTTTACAATTTTAGAAATGCTTTGAAAAAAAAAAAAAATTGAATGTGAAGATATCAACAGCTAAATGGTAAATCGTAAAAAAAAATTTTGGCGCAAATGTAGTTGGAACGACGCAAAGAGCAAATGACGATATATTACGGAAATTTTGAATTAAAAATGAAGAAAAATATGAAAGATTAATTATTTTGGCAAATTTGAATCAATTTTTCTATTTTTAGCAAAATTTTTGCATTTATATTCAATAAACTTTTTTTTTTGTTTAGAAAATCTGTATCACAGATAAGAGCAATTTTAGGCAAAAAAAAAAAGGGTAATATTAACGGTAATTAATTATAATAATTTATTGAATAAGTAATCGTAGTTAATAGGAAGTTATGAAACAGTATTAAAGTTTTTAAAAAAAAAAAACTTTGTGGAAATGCTGCATTTCAGGTTTAAAATTTCATTGTGATTATTATCCACTGGAAGTTTTTTTTTTTTTTTTTTTCTTCTTATCAAAAATCAGATAAATGCATTCAACTTAATGGAAAAAAAAATATATTTCGTATGAATTAAGTGGAATTAAAATAAAATTCAAATTTGAAGCAAATAATTTGAAAACAATTTAAAATAAAACAAGTGCAGAAAAAAAAAAGAAAAACTGAAATTAAAATAAATCGAAATGTTGAAATTGTAAAATTAGAATTAAAAGAAACATAATAATTTTCTTCTTATTTATGCAAAAAAAAAAAAGAAAAAAAAAAAATTCTCATGAGATATTTGTGAGGAATGAATTTTGCAAAAAGTTAAAAAATTATTTATTACAATATACAATTCCTTATAGAGGATAATTTTTTTTTCATTGCATTTTTACATGATAAATTTGAATCTATTATCGGGAATATTAATTCAATGGATTAGATGGATGCAAAAGTAAGAAATTTCGAAATGTATTTAATAAAAATTGTAGGAATGTTAAGAAATTATAGTAATTTTATTAAGGGAATTTTTTTTTTAGTTAAAGAAAAAAAGGGAATAAACGTAGAAATAAAACCTTTTTTACTTAACAGCAATAATCATAGTATTAATTAAATTTTTTAATTATCTTTTGCTATTGCAACGCCTAGCAACTGCGACAATAAATAATTGATTCGTTGTCAACATTGGAAGAATTTCTCATTAGACGATTAAAAATATGCAATTTAATAATAAGTCTTAAGAATAATCGATTTCTTGAAAGATTAAAAATGCAACACACTTCTTCCCGCAACTTATCATCATCATCGATCATATTTTGATTGTAGTAAAAGTAAGATAAAAGGTAAAGTATTACTAGTAATTTAAATAATCGCATTTTTTGACAGATAAATACTACGAATGACATCATAAAAATCAAAGAATTTTGCTGATATCAGTATTTGTTATGAATTAGGCTTATAATGTGGCTAAATAAAAAGAACAAAGATTAATAATTGTATTTTCTGGAATTTCCATGATTTACTGCGTATACTAAAAATTCCATGTTTATGCTGATGTGATGAAGAGAAAAATACGATGAAAACTTCAATAAAAATTGTCACAAAAATAAACCATTTCATCAAAAATTAAATAATTTTTAATACATACACGTTGAGCAAAATTATAAAAAATTATAAAATGCAACTTTTCGTAATTTAAAACCGATCAATTTTGATCACAGTAGAAAAATAAAGTATATAAGTAAGAGGTAGAGTACATTTCAGTGTAATGGAGATTGTTGCTACCAATTTAATTGCATAATTATAGTTTATAAAATTCAACTGAACTATATAAACCAGTACTCTATCTCATACCTTATTCATTTGATAATAACATAATAATACTAATAATAATACCAAAAAGTTTCAAAGTTTTGTGCAACTATGAAAGATTTTAACAAAACTTAGATGCAAATTCCAAAACAATCCGAAATATTGACAAGTTTGAAATATAAATTTTTCAAAAAACTAAATATGAATGTATGAAAGATGGGAGTCAAGCAAAAATAAAAACTCATTAATTAAAATTCTTGAAATTGAGCATACGTTTTTTAGGGGTAATGTCAAGAAATGATCAATTCGGCACTGGATAGAAATAATAATGAGAGAAGAAGAGATCTCGAGGTAAGACAAGGATAAAAAGAAAAAGAAAGGAAAAAATTTCTATGGATTTGTTTATAAATTCTTCATCAGTTCCTTTCATATTTTCGTTGCAAGAATTTTGATTAATCAAAATGAAAGCTGACTTTAGATAGATTTCTAAATTTATCAAAGTCTGATTTTATATAAATTATTTCTAAAAGACAGCAAATGATGGAGTGTATACTATGACATTAAGGCTTTTAATTTGAAATCAGTATTGAAAAAATGATGTAGTGAAGAAGCTAGTCCCCTATTATTTAGAATTTCTGAAAGTTTATCGGCATCACTGTTAACAACATCCAGTAAACATTTCATCTTTCCACATTTCATCAATTGTGTCACTTCACCACTCGAAATACCTGGCAGATTTGTCATTTGCCGATGCAAAACAGAATTAAAACGCTTTGATACTGCCTTATCACCTAAATAATGGAAAAAATGAATCTTGGTATTTTAAGAAAATAATATGAAAGTAGAAAAGAAATGGCGAAAATTATTAATAAAAAAGCTTCGAGAAGAATTGAATTGTCGAATTTCATAAGTTATAAACAAAAAAATATTATGGAAAAATCAGAAACCAAGATTAATAAAAAAGAGTTATAAAGCAAATATTAATCAAAAAACTGATAACTGATAGTGCCAACTTAATCGGAAAGATCCAGATACAATTAATTATATAATTAAAGCTAGAAAGGAAGATGGGTTCCTACGACATAATTTCAGCCAAGATCCGATGCGATTTTGCAAAGATTAAGAGATTGGCTGACCGCTAATCTAATCTCAGCATATAACTACTACAATGAAGTCGGTAGAATAGATATACTTAACAATTAAACCACTCATTCACGTTTTCTGGATGCTGAAGAAATTAAAAAAAAAAAAACCTGATTCAGAATTAGATGCATCACCGCATTCTTCGAGATCACTTTTAACTGCTAACGCTTGATCCAGATTCGGATCCGGTTCATTTATCTGTAAAATAGTAAATTAAATTCAAAATAAAACATTATGCATTCCTCAAATATGAAATTTTGATTTGATTGTGGCAACAATCAGTGAATAATTTGTGCCGAATTGCAGAAAAAAAAAAAAAAAAAATGAACCACACTATATTTCAAATACCAATATCATAAAAGCAGCAGTAATTTATAAATATAAAAATAACTGGTATAGATTACCTTTAGTTCTTCAAACATTTCAGATGAAAGCGCAGGATCCAAAGTCCAAATAACATTCATATTCGGATATGTTCTTACCAAAATTGTAAAAAGAGATCGCGTTTCACGACAGCGACGGCTTAATTCTCCCTTTAATATGATTTATTTCTTCTTTCATTTTTTTTTTTTTTTATATAACAATGCAATAATATGCAGATATGAGTAATGAAAAAAAAAAAAATTTGGACTGATTTGTGTTGGACGCATGTGTGAACATTATGACGTTCTAAGAGATTAAAGAACAAATGAGACATAAGATCAGCATTAAAAGCTTACTTGGAAGGGACCACCATTAACTTTTTTGTAGTCATCTTTTACATTTCCTTCAATAAGTAGAATTACATTTTTATAGTGACGCAGCATCTAAAACATGATTTATTTAAGAAGTCAATAACTTTCTAAGCAGATGTTAACTTAATGCACAATTAACAAACTGCTTCTGACAATTAACAATTTAACAAATTTTTTTTGATTTAACTTTAATTGCTGAACTTATTTTAATAATAAAGGAAAAGTTCAGTAACAAATTCGAAAAGTACGAAATATATCTTTAAAAAGGACCTGTTCAATCTGCTTAAAAACACGACCACTATGAAGTGATTGAGTAAGATCATCGAGAGCCTTTCTTTCAACAGCTATATTTGGCGAGAGAATATAATCTCCAACTTCGATTGTAGCTGGTATTAAATCTATACCTCGTTTGTAAAGTACTGTTGGCAATTCGCTTTGAAATTCTCTCATATCAATTATCACCTATTGAATGATATTATATTAACTGTATTTTCATGGTTAAAAATGCCCGATGTGATTTCTTAGATGCTTCTTGATCTTCGATAAAATGAGAGAAAAAAAAAGATTTTACCTTTGGGCTTCCTTCATTTTGATCAATTCTTCCACCAGCATCTCTAGTTGACTTCATAAGTATTAATCTCTCGGGCTTCTCACGATCTGTTTCATATTCCCTAGCGGACATCAATGTCTGAAAGTGGAAAAAGTTTAACACATAAAATATTTCTAGACATTTTTAGATAAATTTCAAAGAATAATTTTAATGAAAAGCAGACATACTCCTTGCTCTCGGACCATTTCCTCGAAGGCAATTTGTTCTTTTCTTAGTGAGCAGAGATATCGTTCTTCTTCATTCGAATTTGCATACATAATAATGTATATTGTTAACGGTTTTTCAAAATTGCACGCTTTATACATCTGCAACAGTTTATGATTAACCAAATATATATTATGCGGATGCACTTAGATTGTTCGAGATGATTCCGCAACATGTGTCACTTCGGTTCATCATTTTTATTTACCCTAAATTCAAAAGGTCCATGTTTTTTTCACAATAAATTCTGATTTTAAAAAATCGAAATTCTGATTTAATAGAATATAAATCCAAAAATAATGCTTCACCTCTAATAACCGAAGAGATACCATATCGGAATGATAAAGAATAACAATTGGTGGTTCGAAAGTTTCCAGTTGTCTGATGAGGTTATATCGCTCACCAGAAGGGACAATAACTAGAAGGGGATCTTGCCTTTCAACGCCTTCTGAATCGTTTGAATTTCCGCACTGAGGGTCTTCTGGATTTGAATTTGCAGAGTGAACGTCATTGGCATTTGGATTTCCGGAGTGAACATCTTCAGGAATTGAATTTCTAGATTGATCATCTTCGGCATTCGTGCTCGTAGCAGATGTATTTTTCTCTTTCTATAAGAACTTCAATTTAGTAAAACGAACTAAACTGAAATGAATCTCGCATTTTAGAAACATTTCGGTCGACTTATAATGTTGGTGATAAAAAAATCAAAAGTATTATAATGGACTTCTTAAAAGAAAATGCTTTGAATCTTTGAATATACTTTTCAAAACATTATTGAAAAATCCTTGACACTATGCACATGTTAACTGTCCTGGGCATGCTGATTATGTGAAAAAAATGAAACTTTGCTAATAGTGAAAAAGACTGAAATATCCAAAACATAATAATACTAACATTTATTGTCTTTTTAATTTGCACTATACCGAAACGCATGAGTCGAGCCTGCTTGCCTGAGCCGTGATTCTTTTTCACTTCTTCAAACAGACGACGTTTTTTTCGATTCTGTCGGGTGATTTTCTTTTGTAATATCTTCACATTATTTACAATTTCGCTACTTGTTCCACCCTATAAACAAGAATGAAAAAAGCTTAATGTTTCATCTTAAAATTATAAAAGAGATAATCTAAAAAGGGGATTTAGAAGGTGATTATTAACCTCGATATTATTGGCGAACAGAATAATCTGTGAAGGATCCCACGAAGGTTGTGCCTCTGGTTCAATCTTCCCTTTTTCATCAATGAAATTTTGTCCCAGTTGTTCATTTTGAATCCATAAAAATTTTGCCACACCCAAGCTGATGATGTCCCGCAACTGTCGACAAACCTCATTTCCTGCACCAATTAATAATACCGCTGGTTCTGGAAGCAATTTATAAAGCTCTAGGAAGTATTTTTAAAAAATAGACTTCTGTTTTCAAGAAAGCATTTCAATGGGCTTTAAAAGAAATGTTTTCTTGATCACAAATCCGTGTGCAGAAAAAATGATAATAAACCTTTCTCAGACTTCATTTCATCCTCTTTACATTTGATTTTGATTTCTTCTAAGACTTTAAGAAGTGCTTTCCATTTCGGTGGCTCTGAAATTTTCAGATCTTATTCCTAATTCTCAAATAGTTTTTAAAGTTTAGATGCTCATAAACATAATTTTATATTATCGCAAAAGACATTTTCACTAATAATAATACGGCGGATTCCGAAAAGACGGCTGCATATTCCATACAGCGATAAGTGGGAACTAAAAGAAAATGGCACAAGACAACTAAATTATAGAATTAATTGTATTCGACTTGTGCTTGCATCTCAATAATTTGATAAAAAGTTCGAGCGAACTAAAATAAATACTTACCCAACACAGTTCGTTTGTTATCAGATTTAATTTTGCACAATCCGTCTACTTCTGCAAATAGTTTCGAAGACGTTTGTGTGAATAACCAACCACTGTTAGTTGTAATCAGCTAGAAAATTTCATTGCGATTTTCAATATTTTTTAAAAATTCTGAACTATGACAAGTAATTTTGAAAATGTTACAAATCTTAATAGCAAATCAACTTGAAGTGAAAATTTGATTCGCTCAAAAACTTTTTCAAACTAGCACTGAAGCTCACATCTTTATTATTTCGGACTTCATCCAAACAACAGTAAAGAGTAATCGGATCCAATTCTTCAGCCTGAAAAATGTCAATAATTATATTACAACTTTCAGAAATCTTAAGACTCAGAAACTACTTATTCAAGCGATAGTTCTTGTAAAGTTCTTCTATTTCTTACTTTGCATAGAAGATTCCGAAGTTGTTTAAGATCTGCTAAAAGGCGCTGTTGCTTTTCGGTGATAGAGAACTGTCGTCCTTTCAATTGTATTTCCAACGAAGAAGGCAGAAGACCAGCGGATGGCTGTACACTTTCCTCTTCTGCAGCAGTCTACAAATATTGCCAATGATCAATGAATTTTTTTTTCTTTTTATAGCCAGCGAAAAATTTAAATTTTGATATAAAAACTTACATCAGTTGACAGTGAAGTTTGCTTCAGTTCTCGTACACAAGTACGTATTATATCTACCAATAATGACTGAACTCTTCGCATTGCATGCGGTAAGTCAGGTGATATTTCTATCATATGCGGCTGAAAATGCACTTTTTTACTTTATCATTAAATATTTAAAAAATGCATTTAATAATGAATCAATGCTCGAGCATTTTTGGCGAAATGCCCAACTGCACTTCACTAAAAGAAAACAAACAACAGTTTTATCAATTTTATTTATCGAATCAATAAAGTTTTTTTTTTTCTCTTAAAACAAAAATGAATGACAGCGTAAAATATCTTTATGCATATTAATATATAGCAAATACTTACAGAACATGTATCCAGTGAACTTTTTACATCTACATCAAATCTTGGCAGTAGTCTAACTCTTCGAATATATAATCGATTTAACAGTCGTTGCAAAACGCCCATACCAGATAGTGCTCCGGGATTATCACTGAAAAAGAAAAAAGAACTATGCAAACCAATCAGTTCACTAATAAAAAATCCGAATGAGCAATGCAACGTATGAAACTGTCGACCTGAATGCCTTAACAAAACCACCCGCTTTCTTTTCTCGATACAAGCGAAGAATGAATGATTCTTGAAATCCATTCAACAACCTGAAAAGGTTTTCAAACATTCTATTTCATTTATAAAGAAGTGAATCAACTTTTCATTGTGAAACCGATCAGGAAATTAACAGACTGATGCGCGCGATGGACAACGATTCCAGCCACATTCCTCACTGGGACGCGTTCTTGCAAGAGGTCAACCATCAAAATTCGTGAAGTAATAAAATGTACTCCTCCTTCCATGTAAAGCGATTCTCTGAACAATACAATTCAAATAAATTATGTGAAAACGAAAAAAAAAAGAAAAAAAATTGCTACGGTCTGATAGCTTCTGAAAGAAAAAAAAAATGCATTCGCCACGAATGAACAAGATTTTCCATAATTATCGTTCTATTTCTTTGTGCTTCTATATGGAAAATGAAAGAGAGATTGACCGGTCTTTTATGGAACAATCCGCTGTAATGATCTTTGGTGGACATTTAACTTTGGGATCACGTAAACGAGAAATGAAATATGCCTGAAATATCACAAATTTTTCAATTGATGTGTATTTGTTGACTACTGCTTTGCTTTAAAAAAAAAAACCCTATCTGTTACTATGGATGAACTTCTCAACTCTCTAAAATGTAGGCTATTCTGAAATAATCGCTAATCTTAAGTAGATAAAAAAACAGCATCACTCTTATCCATCATTAATTAAAAATGAAAATGAAGATTTCAAGAAGATTAGAATAAAATGTGAAAAAATTTTGATAATTTGAGAGCTTCTTATGTGAGAAATAACTTAAAAATGACTTTAGATGACCTTTTCTACGAAAAATATTTCTGAAAACTACTAACATCATCCTGTGGAGTTGTATTGATAACAAATACCAATAATTGCGGATCAGAGTATAAATGTAAGTGATGAAGAATCAAACGTTCCAATCCCAAACCACTAAAAAAAAAAAAAAAAAAATCGGCAATTAATATAACTGAGAATCATCTGATAATTAGGAAAAGTAACTTACCTAGCAAGAACAAAAAGAACATCATCAGCATAAGTATCGAGCATAATGTTTCTCTCGAATTCAAGTAATTCGATCATATCTTTATCATCATCCAACTCATTTTTTGGCCGGATGACAACTTCCGGTTTCTCAACTGTCGATGTCGCCTCATCCTTCACTTCGCTCATTTTCCTGCAACAAAGAAGAATAACGATCGTCACCTGGTAAGCCAATAAAACACAGACACAAATGAACCAGGTTAGATCAATAAAACAGATTAGCGCATCGACCAGATTTCAAATTTTTGTCTTTCAAAAACGTCCAATGGCAAAAGTACTCTGCACTCCAGATGAAAAAGACTTCTGATGGATCAATAATTCTCACCCAAATACTCGAATACTTAATAATCAATTGAAGAATAGATTCATCCCAAGATGTTCTCTATGAGTCAAATAAAAGCTTGCTTTTTCTTAGGTATTCCCAACTCCATGCTTAATTTTGCAGATAAAGAATAAAGATGAAAACAGATGATTTCCGGATGTCCGAGAGCTACAAAATCTCGAAATATAGTTGATAAGATATCGATATATCGAGATTGACATAATTTATATATAATAAAAGATTTTTTGGCATAAGAAATGAAATATGTTTATTTATCTTTTTCATACATTACATCTTTCTAATTCAATTTCTGACACTGTTATAAAAAAGAATATATTTTTTTGTTCAGATAGAATGAATGTAAAAGTGAACAATAATCGAAAAAGATCACAAGACTAATTTATCATATCATGCAGTATTTAAATCCATTCACCACAATATGAAGCCAAAACTTATAATATTGAGGCCAAGACCGATTTGAGGCTTTTTTTTGATCTAAATTACGACTTAGAAATTCCACCTTTCTCTTGGAGATATTTTGTTTCGAAATCCTGATGCCAGAAACCAATTATTTTCTCTATGAAATTGAATTTTTCAAAGATGATAACAATATAGCAATTTTGGTGTTATAATAAAGTATATACATGATAATAGGATATGTATCGTTCCAGTGATAAGAAAAGACTTAATCATTTACATTTCATTTAACTATACAGAAACGCATAATAACGCATCGCCAGAAATAGATATTTTTACCAAAAAGATGAAGGAATGATTCGTTGCAATCTTCATCTATGTCTTCAGAAGATTTCTGAAAATAGGAATCAATTTATCAGTTATTTTAAAAATAACAATCTCATTTCTTATTTCTTTTTCAGAAAAATAAGGTCAAATTATGGGATACCTCGTTTCGTTAACAATTCAACGAAAAGTTTGCAATATGATGAAGGAAAATATCCTCATTGGTTCTTTTTATTTATTTCTCTTTTTGTCTTTTCATCCATTAGTTCGTATATTCCACATACTTTATTCGCTGGTACAGCTTTATCTAAAATAATCGTGAAGTATATTTAAAAGATTTACTGAATAAATCGAATAATTTAAAACAATTCAGTACAATTAATGTATTTATAGCACCATTCCTCCTCGAATATTACTTATCTGTCGAGAAAATTGAATTGTGCTGTTAACTTGCCACTAATATGCTTACCAATATCGAATAAAACTTAATATAAGATTCTATATATTTCTCAATTCGTATAATGAAAGAATATAGTTCAGATATCTCAATAAACAAGATTATCTTTTGTTTACAAGAAATTCTCTTTTTTTTTTTTTTTTTAAACGAAATACTAATTTATGCCAAACATTGATTTTTAAAACAAAAAACAATTAAAAAAGACAGACCAATCTGTTTCGGATATGGAAGTTTAAGATTTTTCATTATATCTACAAAATCTTCCAAAGTTTTCGTTAACCTTGGATTATACTTCTTCTCCTCACCAACAGTTGTTAATAAAAAGCCCTGTAAACATTTAGTAATTTTTTAATCCATCTTTTTAGTATTAATTTAAAATTCATTCTTTTATTTCAATGGTTTTTTTAATTTTTTTAACGATTCCTCAAATTTCAAATGTTATGATTTACTACTGCATTATTGTATGGAATAATTTTATAATTTAAAAGGAATATTTCGTCATTGAACGTTACAAGTTGCTATCATCGAAAATCTTGTTTTATAAATTGGCCGTCTAAAAAACTAGCTCATTTCAAAAAATACCTTATAGTCGTGAGCTGGATAAAGTAGGAAATCATCAGATAAACTAAAGATTTTCTCGTGTATTGACTTATACAATGTTTCCGGATTTCCTAAAAATAACTGCAGTAAGAATTTTTAGCACATGATATTATATTACAAAAAAAAGGGAAACATGTATTTCAACAAGAGCGATTAAAGTGATATTTTATTCTTTTTGATAATGATTAACTGATAAAAAATTTGTAGCTTAGAAAAAAAAAACAAAAGAAAAAAACTAGAAAGAGATAAGTTGGTATTAAGGTTCATCAGATATGTTAATTTTTTTTTTTTTTTTTTATTTTTTTCAATGACTTTCTTATATAAAAAATATATCTCGAAATTCGGGCATATTTTTCTCAACTAAATTTCGACTCCAATTTCATCCAAGTTCTGTGGCCTTTCGAAATTAATGTTTCTTGCGAATTTCTTTGATACTTTCATCCAATGGATTTTAATTCAATAAGCAAAACATTTACATTTTGCATTTAGTCACTTTTAACTGAAATATGCTTTCCAACACATACTTCTAACGCACTTCATTGAATTTCATCCGTTAATTTCTCATAAATCCTGTTTTTTCCATTTCAACAAGTTAAATTAATCTAATAAAGAGAGCTAGAATATATAAAAGAAAGAGCTGTTACATCAACAAATTGAATTGTTACATCAATTCCTCATAGTTATTACTGCAATTTGTATTTTTTGCAAAAAAATCTGATGAGTTAAAATATATCCAGTTAGAATATCTCATATGAACACATTTCATTTTAAGCGGGAAATTCTGAACTAGATCAGCTAAGATAACTCTCTCCTTACCATGATTCCGTGTTTCTGGATGGATGGAGAAATGTTTTCCTTAACATGCACTAAACTTCCAGGCTTTATCATTTCAGTATTATCCATTTCAAGAAGTATGGATAAGCATAAATTTAAGCAAAAATACATAAAAATAAGTATACCTTCTTGAAAATCTGTACGTCCACATCCTCGAATAAGAAGCGCATCACCCGTAAAAGCCATCCGATGATCACGTGAAATATACGTTATGCATCCTTAAAAATGTAAAAATACAGAATACAGATACAGAAAAAAAATACAAAATACAGATTTGTATTCTATTATGCATTCAGAAATGATATAGGTAGAAAAGACTGTGCAGAGAATAGATTAAGAGATATATTTTTCTCGAAGAAAATTGCGAAATGATTAAATGGATTCAAATTCAACTTTACTGTTTGATTTTTTCTATTGTAAAATATCACAGCGTACGTTATTGAATTAATAAAATTCCCTTCAAATAATATACTAATTTATCTTGTCATCATAAGATAAAGAAAAGGTTTTATTTAACCGGCCCTCCAGTCAATCCTTCTTACAGTAAATTCGAAATTGTCCATATCATTTTTTTCTACAATTCTTCTTTTTTTTTTTAAATTTTCCAATTAGTAACAATTTTTTTCATGAATTAAAACGATCAATCTTCGATCATATTAAAGAAAATACTTCAAAATGATCAGAAGATGCAAAGAAATGAGTGTAATATTTTACTTACTACAAATCCGTACTAATTACTGAATTTGAAAAATCAGTTGAAGTTATTCAACTGAACAAAACTTTTGTTAATTTATCTTATTATATAATAACAAAACAAAAAATAATAAGTAAATTAGTAAAAATATATCGGAAAATTTTAACTACTGAAAATTTAATTGAAAAATACCGCACTGATAGTTTGATCTGAGCTGATAAAAGGAAACAATTTTAAATTACAAAAAATGTGCGTATGGTTTGAGGATACTAAACTGCAATTACCATTAGTATGCCCTGGTGTTGTACGAACTTCGAGATTTTTATTGCCAAATTTTAATATTTCTCGATCATCGACCCGTACATCTGCACGACCATCAGCATGTTTTGATAGTACAGATAGCATTTGTGGAAAAATACGCTTCAGTTCGCCAGTACCAGTAATATGATCTGCATGAATATGCGTATTAGCACTATATATTGGATCCAAATTGAGTTCTTTGATAAGCTAAAATTTGACCATTGATATAATTGATATTTCTCTAATGAATGATTTTGTACGATGTAATATTGTTTAATATTGTGAAATAATTTGAAAAAAAAAAAAAAACAACAGAATCTCTCAATTATTGATTTTCAAAATTTCAGAATCAGAAACTTATTGAACTAAAATTGCACATCAAATTACCTTTGCATCCCGTTCAACAGTTTCCAGTACAGGATCTATAATTATTGATTTTCTACTTACTGGGCATCCTAACAAATATGTATAGGTACATGATACAGGTTCAAATAGCTAAAAAGAAAAACGAATTAAATTGAGGAAAAATTTTATAAATTACGATTACGAATTATCGCTGTTTTTCTCGATTTGGAAATTCTTCGTTCTTAATAAATGAAAAATTTCCGAAAAAAAAAAGATTTAAATTTGAATGAACTTGGAGAATTTAAAAATATTCAAAATATTAAAATACTTTTTTTTTCTGTTATTAGAAAGTATTTTTTTATCAAGTTAAATTTGCTCGAAAAGATCATTTACCTGACGAAAAATCAATTTGGTTATCATATCGGCAGAAAATCCTCCATTAACAGGAAATTTCAAACGTTTTAATGCTCTGCAAAAATATAATCTTTATTTTCTGATAAAGACTTTACCATTCTACATCAATATTCAAAAGTGAAAAAGACAGATGGAATTCGGGAAAAAAATTACGTGAACCGTACGTGTACCCATCAGTTTAATATAAAATAATGAGATATTGAAGACATGCAAGTTTGTTATTTGAAATTCTTGATGCATGATTTCTATTAATTGAAACAATAGCTCTTGTTCCAGTTTCATAAACAAAAAACTTAAAATGGTATTACTTGAAAATCGAAATTTATTCAACGTTTTGATTTTATTTCTGAATCAAAAACACTTAAAGTTTTTCTTAATTACAATTTTTTATAAATAAAACAACTTTTATCGTTAGATGTTATCAAAAAATTATTGTAAGAGGATGATGAACTCTAATGTGCGTTTAGAGAATGAAATAAGCTGAAAACTTCGAAGCGATTTCTAATTTTATTCAAGATCAGCTTGTAATCAGCTTGATAATAAAAAAAGAAAGCTGATATCTTGGATGAACATTTGAAATCAATTTTAAATTAATTAAGAAATGAGTCTTGAATTAATTGTGGGTAAAACTGATACACATATTTATATTCCATAATTAACTAATAAATAATTAACTAATAGTAACTAATAACTGATTAAAAATTTATATTATGAAATTAAAAATCAAGTACCCGATTTTCATCAAGAAATTTCTTCATTAAACATATTTTAATCTAAAATTTTTGTAAAGAAACTTGGTCACTTACTTTTTACTCTAAACTTTATATTTGTTTTAAATTTTTTTTTTTAGTAAATGTTATGCGCACAGAAATTGAGAATTCATGCTATGGAAACTGTCATTTACATCAAGTATCGTATCAACGATTTCAACTAACAATTTGACTAAAAACTGGTTCGGAATTTACTTCGCAATTTTCCAAAAAAAAAAAAAAAAAAAAATTTACTTCACAATGTTCCAAAAAATTATCGAAATTGGAGCTTAATATAAGTAATTGAGTATTATCTAATATCATTATAATATAGATACTGATAAATTATTTGAAAAGAGAAGATATATAAAAATCTTCCAAAAAAAATCATCGAAATTAGAGCATTATATAAGTAATTAAGTATTATCTGATATCATTATAATACAAATACTGATAAATTATTTGAAAAGAGAAAATATATAAAACGAATGTTGCTATTCGAATTTTATTAAAACAAAGAAAGAAAACAAGTTTTGACTAAATAATCTTATTAAATAAAATATATAATAAACAATTTGTTCAGATTTTTAAAGACTTGTTAGATTTGAAATATAATTTCTATCTAGAAAAACAGTCAATTTTCTCTTGATCCCGTTATTTATATAAGTAAAAATGTAAATGTTCGTTGTTATTTCTCACATAACTTCGAAAGTTCTTCATCGATTGTTTTCAAATTTTGATACAAAGTTGCATTTGAACAGGCACGTATTTTTTAATAGATATACATTTTTTTCTTTTTTTTTTTTTAATTTGTCATACCTGTGACAGATAAAAGTAAGTGAGCGGACTGAATTTCTTGACCAAGCTTATTTTCTACGTTCACCGAGAGTTGGCCAAGCCAAGCATGGCTGTATCCAGCTAGTTTCTTAAAAAAAAGATTTATACTTTATTCAAATATATTTAAATAAAATAGCAAAAAAACAAGAGAAAAAAAGCTTATTTCTCGTACAAAATATATTCATATCTGTTAAACATACAAAGTATTCATGCAGTTTAACGCAAAAATGTGTACTAACGTGTTAAAATATTGGAATTTTCTTAATTATTGTAATAAATAACTAGAGAGGAATTCGTCGCAATTAATCAAAAAGTTACAAATTAATTCGCAAATTCATATTGACGTGAAAATGTATACTAATATGTTAAAACGTGAGAATTTTCTTAACTTGTAAAAAAACTATGCGGAAATTTGCGACGAATAATCAAAAAGTTTTAAATTAGCTCATAAATTCATGTTAACATAAAAATGTATATTAATGTATTAAAACATAAAAATCTTCTTAAATTATAGCAAATAATTATATAGAAATTGGTGGCAAATAATCAAAAAATCCTAAATTAATCCACAAATTCACATTAACTAAGAAAATATTAATATGTTGATATTTTCTTAGTTAATATGAACTCATCAAAATGTACGAATTTCCTTAATTTTCCTAATTTTCTTAATTTTTTCAGCTTGAATTTCCTTAACTTAACTAATGACAATGTAAAAATTCGCGCGGAACAACCAGAAAATCTTTAATTAACTTGTAAATTCCTAGTAAATCATCGAACTTCATTTATCTCATTAGCACAACGAGTAACAGAATAGCTCATAGACCATTCAATGAAGCGATTGTTGTCAGACAGGTGTCGGATATGAAGGCGTGGGTGGTACGTACGTCATTGTTACGTACGTCATCGTTTCACGTCGTCGTAGACTATTCCGTGTTACTGATGTAATTTTTGATAACATTAGTTCGTTTACAATTTGGCGTAAATGTAATTGATCAATTTGTAATTATATTAGTATTTACATTTTGATGTTTATTTTAAAATTACAGTTTGATTTGATCACTACGATATTTATTTCTTGTTCGACATCTTCAATTCAACGAGTTAAATTTTTTTTTTCATTTATTGTCAAATACAGATGGCTAATTGCTGTACGAATGTCATATTGTAAAAGATCTCATTTGGAATTATTTACTTCAATAACATTTCGATATTCTCAAGAATATGCCTTCACTTACCGATCCTTCTACACCTTTTATCATTTCAAAGAAAGTATGAATAGTTTCTGATATAATTCACATATTTTTGACACATTTCACAACAAATTATTGCAATCATTTTGAATTTTACGTCAAACTTTAAATTAAAAAAGAATTAAAACATTTGTTAGAAAAATTACGATCCATTGATTTATTTGGATTTTTAATATTCAAATAAATCAAATGGATCATTATTTCATCCTTTTTTTTGCCAAGTCTATATCTATTAATTTTATTTACTGTTCTCTTTCATTTTATACATGTGTGGTTATTGATAGCAATAAAATTTCAGCGAAATAAAGTGAATGGAAATGCATTAAAAAATGCGGTTAGTCGGACATTACAAATTAAATGCAATCGTATGCGAGCATTTATTGATGAAAATCATGATTCGCTGCATTTGCATATCAGCCAGCTACGACAGTTTGCTTCATCTACCGGCGGTATGTGCTTCGATCGAAATTTTAAGATTATTGTAACCTATTCAGATCTGTAGTACATCTCAAGGTTCACTCTGCATCGTTACTAGGCTTTTCATAAATTTGTTAACTCTTTTTTTACATATAATTACATTACTATTAGTAATATTAAATAATGGAGTGCATCTTATGTGTGAATATAATTTATATCTGTTGAAATTATTTTAGGATGTTTTTGTTTTACTCAGGAATATCTTAAAGCCTTCAAGGTCGGGAAATTTTCTTTCTTTCCTTTATATCGATAAAGGCTAATGAGGCATTTATCATAGTTAAATGAAAACATGTATATAGAATCTGTTTTGTCATATTGTCAGAATTAATATATCCTAATCCAGGCCTAGTTCTGGACGAAATTCGTGCTCTTGTTTGGCCAGTTCTGGCGTCTTCATTGGTACAAGATTCGTTCAATGATCAGGAGACAACATCAACATTATCGGATTCTGATTTTGAGTCTGCTCATTCTGATTTCATGGACGATGACGGCTCCAATTCGATTGAATGTGCTACCACTGTAAGTTTTCACATATTTGTAATAGTTATCTGCTTGATCTAGATGCAATTTAAGAAAAAATTTTAGAAATTATAATGACATTTTTGTTTTAGAAACAAACTTTTAGGTATAAAATTGCTAGTGTTAATGATTTTCGACTTACTTATATATTTCTTTGATTGAACATTATTTTCAACTTCTAAAACTTACTGAGAATTTAACTGTCAAAGATGTCGATAACATTTGATGAACATTAAATTGTAAGAAATTATCCATAGATTTCGATTTCATTTATTTTGTTGCGATATTTTTCAGAATAATCTTAGGACTGTTTCTTTTTTTGATTTCCACAAGAATATGTGGAACCACTTGACGGAATACTATTACTGAAAGTTTTTACAATTTGGTTAACTATAAACAAGTAAAACTACAGAATATTTTTGTGTTCTTAATAATAAAATTTGAAGTTTGAAAATAGAAGTAAATGTTGATAAAAGCAGTTGCATTCAGTATATCAATATCGACGTTCCAGTATTTTTAGTTGCCAAGTCCAACCCTGGAAGATTTGAAAAGTCATCGGGAATGGAACCAAGTGCAAATGGATGTTCAACGCACATTGGCACGATTTCCACCTAATATATCAAAAAAGGAACGGCATATCTTGCAAGAAGACTTAACTCCTTTAATTATGAAAATTCTTTGGAGTTGTTCTCGATTTCACTATTACCAAGGTAGTGGAAATCATTTACAAACGGTTCTTTTTAATAACTCGTTTTCGAAAAATTCTTTCATCTTTAAGAAGTTTTTCAATAAATACTATAATCTTTTTCCATTCAATTTGTAACAATTTTGAATCATAAAACATTCTGCAAATCTAACATATAGTATGAAATGGAATGAATTTGTCATACGAAAATTGATGTTAAAATTTGCTGCATGAAAATCATCTTTTGAGGTTTTCATGATGTTTGTTTGACTTTATTATTGGTGCTTGGTAAGGAAAAAGCAGAACATGTTGGTACACTTTTGGCAAATAATGGAATCTTTAGAGGGTTTGTTTTTTATTTGATAAAGAATGTTTATTTTTAGAGTGTTCTACTTATTAGAAGTATTATCTCATATTTCGCGGTGTTGCGATTTATTCATGAATTCCTGAGATTTCTTTTTTCTATTTAAAATGACGATTATGGCGCCTAATAAAAGAATCGCTACTAAACTATTTTTTTATGACGAAAAATATCTTTCATTAGGGAACATTTCATTAATCTGAACTGATAATTTTTCTGAAATTCATATTCAACATAATTTTCAGCTACCTCCTAAAAAAGCTTGAAGATACAGTATTGAGAGATCTCGATTTGATGCATGTATTGCTCTGGAAAGTTGATGAAGAATTGGAAAAAGTAATACGTGCAGTGCAATTGGGATCATTATTTGCTTTGAGCTGGCCATTGACGTGGTTTTCACATACTCTGCATCACTACCACCAAGTTTGTTCTTTTTCATCTCAAGTTTTCAAAAAATAATACATATTTAATATTGTACATTTCTGCTTTCTTCTCTCTCCTTATTTTTCGAGGTTTTTTGAAACCATTTGTTATTTCAATTGTATTTGCTGCTAATACTTATGAATTTGACCATTTCTGTTTACTTTGGTATTGCATTTTTACGATTTCATGGTTCAAAGATGATTATCTAGTAGATTGATTGGGAGAAATCGATCTTATTAGATAAGCGTCTGAAATCCATTTATAAATATATGAAGCCCAATTGGGAGGATCAGTGGTATGAAACTCAATCAAAGTGATATGCATTTTAATTCACCAAGCTCGGTTCCAAATTATCAATTTCACGTTTGATCCGCTTGTTAGCTTCTATTTTCTATAACTTGTTAGCTTCTATTTTCTATGACATAACACTAGTGATTTGTATGCATGAAAACTTTGTAAAACATTACACTGACTATCATTACCTAAAAGAAAATTCTATAACAATGAATTGTAAGTAATAGAAAATAATGAAAGAAAATACAAATATTCGATTATTTCAATAATTTACTTCTTTTTCTTTCAGATTGTCCTTTGTTTCGATTTTTTCCTTGCAACTCATGCGCTTACTCCTATTTTTTTAACTTCTGCTGTTGTTTTATGGCGAAGTAGTGCAGTTTTGAATTGTTCCCGAGACATGGCTTCTATCCATCATCTATTGAATGTAATGCCAAATGATATTCCTGTCCAAGCACTAATCAACGATGCGCAAGACTTATTTCGGTTATTTTTTCATTTTTCATATACGTATAATTACATCATATTTATTTATCTTTCATTTTTTTGTTCGTTCACTTATTTATTTATTTATTTTTCACTTATCCACCTACTTGAAACTATTTACAGCAACAATTTTTTTTAATTATAATTTTTAAAAACTTTGTTTTAAAGATTATTTTCAATTTAAGAATGTTTCCTCCTTCACGCTTACGCGGTCCGTTAATGGAAGATTATCAACATCTTACAAATATTAATCAGATAAAAAAGCCATCGCTTCCAAAGACATCCTTTCGAAATTGGTTAGTTGCGGGTACTGCTACTGCAGCGATATACGTTCTATCAAGATATATGTTTATTACTTCTTCTTATTAATTTTTTTGACCATTGTAAATTTGGGTTTGATTTGTCATTCCAGTTTGATAATTTTATTGAAATAAGTTTAATTATGCAATATTTTCATCAACTTTGTTTACTGTGTTTTTTGTCTGATCTTGCTGCGATATGTTTGGTGAAGTCTTTCCGAATTATTTTCAATGTATAAATGTGATGACAGATGGATTTCTTTGATTTTTATCTTGAATTTTTTTTTTTCTTGTACTGTTCAAGGCATTTATAAAGACATTTTTATTTCTTTTTTTTTTTTATCTTGAGATATGTTTTTATAAAAAACATCTTTAGAGAAGTTGTTCTTAAAAAGTTATTGGCTGAATACCTGAAAAGACAAATGACATCTATAATTGTCTGAAATTTAATCATGCAATGTGCACAAACATTTAATATTAAAATTTTTTTTTTTCAAGAAATGACTATTCTTCGATTTCGTAGAAAGTTCTTGCAGTGAATCAAAATCACCATAGTGTTAACAATGAAAGATTCCCTGTAGCATTATTATATCAAGCGTATTTATTCATATCTAAATGTATATAAGTCATTAGCAGGAACATAGAGCTAACAAATCTTAACAGTTTATAATAATATTTACATGCATGGGAATCACCATCCGAACTGCATGCATGCAGTATCAAATAAAACTAGTGGAACTAGACAAATATATCTAGTGATAGATTTTTCAATCACAAGAATTCTAGTAAGTGAGCCGATTAAGCAATTGATTTTATGGATCGGAAATCATTATGAATCGATCGTAGTATTTAACTTGGCAAAAATTTCACGGACAAATTTTTAAAAAAAAAATATGACTATATTAAATCTCGCTGAAAGTTTAATTATTCAGATCGAAATTGCTCTGTTAATTACTTTTAAGATTATTTGCCAGTGGTCTAGACTATTCAATTTTGATTATCGTGAGATTCAGGCTACAATTCTTTCCAATTCTATTCAAGTAATAAAATTATTAGTTATTGCCATAAATAATTTGGATGGGAGAGAGAAGTAAGTGTTAAATTTAGAACTTATGATGATGATGATGATGAATATTTGACAACATCACATCAGACAGTTGTTGTATGAAATATCAATGTCATGATATAAATATATTTTAAATGAATGAGAAATAGGAAAAAGAATGAAAGAATTGAAGAGAAATGAGTGATGGAAAGAGCAACATAACATACATTTTTACCCAAACTGGTTGATAAATTTTATTGGTATCGATAGATGGAAAGGGAAGAAAAGATGGCCTTTTCAATAATTTACAACTAATATCTTGTTGTTACTTTCTTCTTTACCTATCTCCTATTATTATGAAGGAATTTTCACCATCAATTTTACAGTTTTAAATTTAAATTCAATACAGTTTAAATGTATTGTTTAATTCGATTGTTTTGAACTCATTGTAGTTTTAATTTATTTCAATTCAGATATAACTGAGTCCAATTCATTACGATTTAAGTCGATTTCAAAAATTTATACGATTCTACTTCAGTTTAATCTACTTGAATTTGAATTCTGCGTCACATTTATTATGATTAATTTTCGAGCTAAACTTTTAGTAGTGACAAAAAATGTCTTAAATTTTTAAATCAAGGAAAAAGATTTCTTTTTTTTTTCTCAATTGGATTAAATCTAATTCAGTTCAATTTTAAATTCTAGTTCAATACGGTTTAATTGTTTTTTCAATCTGATTGTTAAAATTCATTTCAGCTCAATTCAATGCAAATATAATTGAATTCAATTCAAGCCGATTCCCTAAAATTCATTCGATTCTACCTGAGCTTAATTCATTTGAATTTAGAAATTCTGCAATATTTACCATTCGAATAGTTCTCTCGATTTTATCTGAAATTAAACGAAATTTTCGAATGTGAGAAAATATGGATAAAATATATCGAAATTCTCGAATACTTATTATTGTTGGTGCTATAAGTGTTGTGAATGCATTTTTGGCTGGTTGTATTCAAGCCGAAAAATCGTATCATACGGAGCATTTTACGAATACTCATTGGATTACTATTATATCACTCTTTGCTGGTATTGCTTCATGGTTATGTCCATCATTTAACATTTTATCCAGTTCATTTATCTTTGTTATCATCGTTGATATATTCGCTTTGGCTATCTGTTCTGCTACAGTAATTGCCGATTTCTTCAATATTATTGCGATTTGCAAGGATTTTAGTATATTGGCAGCGAATACCTTCTTAACAAGAATACAGGTATGACTATTTTTTATCAATTCAGTATCACGTATTTTTTATCATTTCATTATTACGACGTGATTGTCGGTATATTGTGTGATAGAGACGAATCCCTGTTGAGAAAAATTTTATTGATTGACGGAGGAGTGATTCTTCGTTTATGTTACAAGCAATTATTAGACAATATCCAAGTAAATTGATTATTGCGTTATTCTTTCCTTTATCGCTTGTAGAGAGAGAATACTGCTCAACTGAAGTATCGGATTGTTGCTACTGCCACTGTATCGCTTTAAAACTCGAACTGTTGCTATTGCTGTGTCGGTGTGTCGGTATAAGAACTCCGAACTTGAACTGAACTCCAGTTCTAAATCCTGACCTTTTAAAAACTTTCGGGGTTCCTCTCCCTTATCTGATCTCCATTGTGTTGTCTCTTGATTGGTTGATTCACTTTGTTTATCTGTGGATTGGAGCGTTTTGGCGGCAAACATGTTTTTTTTGGTGGTAAACACGTTTATCGGCCTGTTGGTTCCTTTGATTTGGTCAACATCTTCCCGTTATTTGATCTTTAGATATTCTTGTATATATCTTATTACATCTTCCGGATTTTTCCGACAAAGATTACATTCGCATATTAATTGCCGTTATTTTTTCCTCGACTACTGAAATATAGAAATCATTTCTTTGCTGTAATTGAGCCCATGCCATTCAATCAAGCGACAGATGAACTTTTCAGGTATATATGTTATTCAGTTAAGAGATAGGTGAATTTTCAGATGTATATGACACATAACGAAGAGATAAATAAACTTTTCAGGTTTACGGTTTACTCAGTTACAGTATGGTGGATATGATTCTTAGTGCGGTTTCTGTAGCATTAGTTCTACTGATACTTTCATCATGTCATCGAAGTTTTCTGGATATTCAGATGGAAAGACATTCCGTACTATTATCAGTGATCGGTTGCGCTCTTATCACTACTTCGACACTTAAATTTTTTTCTTGGTTTGCTGAATTATATATTTTACGTTCAATTGGTAATATCATTCGTTATACATTCATACATTATACCATTGATGAACCTCTTTGGATTGCACTTAATATTGCCGTTGGTACGTCTTTTTTACGTCTCATAACTTTCTCCAATATCTTCATTAATTTGCTTATTAAATTATTGCTCCTCATTTATTTACTTAATTAGTTATGATTAACCAAAATGTTAAAATTAAAATGTTTTTTAGTAAATTGCTAATTATTATTACCATTTAAGATATTTTGTATACATTACTGTTTACTTGGTTATAAATTGTCGAGATGTTATTATCAAATTTTCTTTTTTTTTGATAAATTTCTTATTGACATTTTTATTTAAGGTATTTTATGTATATTACGAGTTCCAAAAAATTCTCCAACACGAATAATAACTTTTTGCCTTTCCTCAATAAGCATTTATCCAGCTATTACTTATTTATGGATTGATTATCGATGGTTTTCTAATGCTGTGGTTTGATTTTTTGCTTCAGTCAAAGCTTACATTTTGAAAATTTTAAAAGCTTAAAAAATTTTAAATCATAATTTTAACTTGAAATGAATTTTGCAGATTTCTGGGAGAGGATTTTTGAAATGGACACCAGATTGGTTAGCAGTGCTTAATTTAAATACTGGCATTATCCATATTTTATTGTTGATTATTCTAACTTTGACACTTATCAATTCGTTTGAACAATCACTTCATATGAATTTCTCATCTCAAATTCGAACATTTCTCTTCATCTCAGGTACAATTAAATTCATGCTAATCATTGAGATATTATCGTCATTGGCCAAGGATAAATGTTTTGGCATTAGCATATATTTACTGACCAAGGAGAATTAGTTTGGCACTATCATATATTCATTGATCAAGGATAAATGATCCGACATTATCATATATTTATCGGCCAAGGATAAATGATCCGACCATAATTTTGTTGATGGCTATCACAATAATGATTTGATCATCGTGATAATCATATCACAATCTTACGTGACGTATAGACGTCATGGCCTAATGTACAGACGAATTACTTTTGATAATATCGACGAAATTCTGATGATTGCAACAGTAGATTATAAGAATACTATAATTTTTCTACTTTGATTTCACATTTATTGACGTTTATGGATTCTATTAACGAAAGCACTTTGTATTTTGCATGATAATTGTAATTTAAGCAAGTATAAAGTTTTAAATTATATATACGATAATTCCGGAAGATTTTTTTGAATCTAAAAAAAGAAAAATTCATTTTGAACAAATGGAATTCTTTTAGGTATTATAGCAGGTGTAATTTCAATGGCACTTTTTCTGTTCGATATTGTATCGATTCGTTTAGAAGCATTTTATAAAATTTTTCATGGTAATGAACAAAAAACGCCATTTTTGACGATCTTATGTAGTGCATTTCTATTCTTTGCTTCCACTAGAGAGGTCAATTTCTTCGTGATCCCTGCATTGTATGTTTGACATTAAATAATTTCTCTTAAATTCCTTAAATTTTATAAATTTTTCCAAAATAATTTTTAATCATCGTTTGAGAATGAATAAGATAATTTTGATGAAATTATGGATTTCATTTTTACATATTACTTTAAATATTACAAACGATTATTAAAATATTACTTTAAATGTAAATGATAAAAAATTTTACTTCCATTACTTTGCAAAGAATATAAAAGAAAAGAAAAAAAAAAAAAAGGATAAATTCTATTGCAAATGGAAATTTTTGATAAAAAAATTTTCAAATTTTATTCATTTTAGACTAACAACATTATTATTTTGCATTCAATCAACAATTTTTCTACTCATCTCATATCTTTATTTATCATGGAATGGTTATTATGCTGAAGAAGTTTGTGAATTATTTTATCGTGGTTCTGCTTGGTGTACCAATTATTTGACTATATCTGGTACCGTATTTCATTTCATCGAAACACTTCTACATTTTTCTGTTTTTATTGCATCTTCTGCCTTAGCCTACATCATCTGGCGAGTGATACAAATCAATCCACGTCGTGGTGCCTATAATATTGATGCAAAAAATATGGCAGCTGTTAAATTGGAAAAATTGATTGAGGTAAGGTTTGAATTTAAAAAAAAAAAAAAAAATTTAAAGATTTCTTATCTATATAAAACATAAACAATAAATGAAATTGTTCGTTGTGGCTTTTGACAAAATATTTCAAATTCTTTATCGATTGATATGAAATTTTTAAACAAAATTGCATTCGAATAGGTGCGTATTTTTATGTAGATATACTTACTTTTTCTTCATCTGTCATATCTGTGACAGGTAAAAATAAGCGAGCAAAATTTTTATTTATATATACTAGCTGAACTGACCACGTGAAATATGGCCGATTACAGCTATATAATAATAAAATTTTTTTAATGAAAAACACGAAGAATTATAACTTAATCATGAAAAACATAAAAAATAGAAATAAAAATACTTTTTCTATATTTTAATAATTTGATAAAAAAGAATTATTTAATCATTAAGTGGACTAATTCTGACTAAATCTATAAATTATATATTCATTAGTTATAGCACTTTCTTTTTTTTAACGCAATTTAAAAAATTAAATTCAATGTGTAATATGATTCTTAGTGATTATATAATTAATTATGGATTAGATAATGATCATTAACCAGTTTTTGTCAAAAATTTGATCTGAATAATTTCTAAGATTTTTAATAAATGTGTTTAAAATAAAAAAATTGCAGAAAATTGGTTTGGCTTTAGTAATTGCTGGTATCGTGGTACTCATTGTTACTATGCATGAATTTATATGGGATTCATCGAGACATCCATTAATTACTCTTCTTACTTCACTTTATCATGTCTCTCTTACTATAACTCTTCTTATTTTTCCTATCTATCAGGTATGTCAACCAGGATCAATTAGTTATTTCAAAGAGAATTATATTATGTAAAAACTTTTGAATTAAAATATTTAAGATATTATCATAGTTATTGTGACATCACTAAAATGTAACTAATAACCATATATTCCACGAATGATGATAACTAATCACATAAATTTTCTTATTACAGGTTGTTGTTAGTCGAGATCTATATGCAAATTTATTGCACTGTACATGTTTGTTGATGATTAGCGCAGTCCGTTTTGTGGATATCTTAACACAGCTAGACTATCGAAATACTGGTATTGAATTTTAAATTTTAGCAAGAAATCCAATTTCAGAATGAAAATGATTTTAAGACATCCTGAAAATGTGTGATTTCTTATAGGTGAAGCAACAACTTGGTCATGGAGAATACACAATACAACAGAAGTGTTTGCATTGGGTGCTCATTTTGCAACAATCGTATGGTGTCTTAGGATTCTTGATATAGTTGATTATACTAGAATTTCTCATATACCACAGCGTTTTGTAGAATTCAGAAATCCATTGAGTACAGATCAAACAACTGTTCAACAGTTTAATTACTCGTTTCAAGATGTGTAATACCATATACTAAAAAAGACTTTCAGCCATATGAATGTTTCTTTTTTTTGTTAGGAAAAAAAATTCGAATATTTTAGGTAATTTTAAACATTTGTACAACTGATTATATAAGAATGTAAATATTATATGGTTTAGAAATCAGACTATGTTTCTTTTCATTTTTCAAGATTATTTATATTTTTTATTTTGGATACATGTCAGAGATGTGACACAGATGATGTATGCAAGGAAAAAAAATTTTTTTAAACCTTTAAAAAACCATTAAATTGAGGAAACTAAAATAAAAGTAAAAATGGAATCATAGAACGAGAAATAATTATTAGTGAATATACCTTTTTACAAATCTAATATCTAATTGTAAATTATTTCCAAGATTTATTTGTTGAAAATGTAATAAAACAAATTCCAGAAATTGAATGGATTTCTAAAAAAAAAACAGTGAAGCAAGAAGTGCACTATAGTTTAGCAAGAGTTCAACATAGTGAAGCCCAAATAAAATGAATTTTTTAAGAAGTATCTTTTCACAAACCAAACAAAAACAAAACAAAAAAAAAAAAACCTAGGGTGTAAATCTAGTTAACACACTTTTTCTAGATATACATATCTCCTATAATTACCACTTGTTACCCGTCTTTTTCTTTTTCTTTTTTTGTTGCTGACCAGCTGGTCTTTGTTGACGTGGACCTTCTATACCCATCGCTGGACCTGATAAATGTGACGGATTGCTAGCTTTCGTCGTCACTGTTACTGGTTCCCTAAAAAATCGACTTGATATCTATTAACAAATCTAAAATTAGATACCACAATATAAAAAAGATCTTTGATGCATAATCAGGACAGAAACTCATAAAAGTTCAAAAACGCACATTTTTGGAGAGGAGCTAACTGCTCCCTGTGTGCCTCGGCCAATATCACGATCACGATGTTTTTTGTTGAGTTTTTTCCTATACGCTGTACGTTCTTGTTTTGGTAACCAGCGTTCCGGATCAGGAGGTACTTTCGGGTCGAAGTTTTTCGGTAAGATAACTTTCCGCTTACGTTTGTGTGCTCTCTTTTTACCAGTAATTATCTCCTGAAAGAATATATTTTTGTGACTAAATAAATAGAAATAGTAAAATATATGGTAAATAAAGAATTTTATAGGACTCTCATTCCTGTAATTCACATTAAAAAATTTTCATCAATAAATCTTAGCAATAATTATAGTAAGAGTATTGACTGCATACCCAAGTTAGTAATGCCAAGTCTAAATATATGTTGACAATGTTAATAAAAAAAAAGAAAAAAGGCTGAACACATTTCAAACCCTTAATCTACTGATCCAGTACCAAGTTCGTCTGCATCTGCGCTTATCTAATCAAAAAAAAAAAAGTGTTGGAACTAACAGCATCAGGAGTTTCTATTTTCGATTCTTTCTTCTGACGATAACGTTCACCATATAAAATAAAACCAGAATTCTCCAGCACGTCAACATCGATATCTGTATTACTCTCTTGTGGAAATACTTTTGCCAATAATTCTTCAGCTCGTGGTGTATTAAATGTTGAATAAGCTTTAATTAAACTACACATTATTTGCATATCATTAGGACGAAGTTCAGATAATTTTTCCAAATATTCTGCAGCAGAACGATAATCTTCTAATTGAATATTGAGTGAAGCAATTTCCTCTAATATTGCAACGCGAGCTTCCTCATTTTTTGCCGAGTTCAAAGCAGATTTTAGAAGATCCAGAGCCAACTGCAATCAAACTTCTATTCAAAATACGAAAGACACAAATATCACAATCAAAAAGCACTTTTCATGGCAATGAGAAGTCCGATTTCTTATATGATATTGACAAAGATTAGGTAAAGAGATTACGATTGATCATACATTTTGCTGATTTGTGGCCAAAAGGAGAGCGACTCTCAACTGCAAAATTGCAGGACAAGATAATAAATCTGGAGATACTTCATTTAATGCAAGACTGGCATCTTCCAATTTCCCTGTAAATTGAAAAAAAAATTTTTTTTTAATGATTAAATACTGGAAATCATTGATTTATTAGCTGATAATCATTGTAAGGAGTGTCTAATAATCATTATTGCTCGTTTAAAGAAAAAAAACAAAAAAACAAAGAAGTAATATGCATAAAAACAAGACCAGCATAGACCTCTTGAGGAAAGTTCGCAATGTCGCCACCAAAAATTTTAAGTACTGACTAAATGTCGATAATATAAATGCCAAAAATAATTTATTATACTTCGCTAGTCAGTTCTCTTTCGAAGAAACAGCTGATTTCAATAATACGAGAAATAGAGAAATAAAACTACAAGCCTTCTGGAAAACTATAAAAAAGAGAATCTGGATTGGATTAAGTTACATGTAAACCTTCATCAAGCAAAACTTGAACTGCCGTCAATTTCGCTTCTTTTGACGGATCGTCCTTGAGAATTGCAAGTGCTTTTTGTAGCTCTTTCGAACGAACATAGAGTGCTGCTTCTATTAATGTCACTTCAGTAGAAGAACCATATTTTTTGATAAATTCTTCAAGAGTTCGACGACACGGTTCACGCTGGTTCGAAAAAAGATGCATCAGAGCCTAAATTACTTTAAAAAATAACATGGCAATTTTAAGCAGATAAAAAAGGAAATTATAGAAAAAGTGCGCAAAGTACGGTAAAGTAAAAGCATCTAAAGTAAGGTGAAAATAAATAGGTAGGTAAAGTATGCATTAAAAAGTACGTGTTTAAAAATAAGTACGTAAAATAACTCCATTATTTCTGGAATAAAATGTGAAATCAAGTCTAGCTTTTGTAATTAATCATTCATCAATAATAGATGCTATCGCTAATCATACTCTTGATTAGTAAAAGATGTTTATACGAAATTTTTTAGAATGAGGACCTGATTTAATAGAAGAACACGTCGTTGTCGAGCTGTAAGCTTAGAACTCTCAACCTGCAGTGCAGTTTTTAACTTTTTTCGCGCCTCTAACAAATTTTGTTCCGCACGACACGACGGTATATTGTTGGCGACCATTGCGATAACGCATTTGTCTGACGGACTAAAATGACAGACTTCATTTCTAAACTTCAACATCTTTTTAAATCAACGATAATTTAAATTTTACTGACTTAAGATTTTGAACTCGTAAATATATTTTTAATGCATCGTCTTTTCTGCCCAGCATCTGAAGAACAAATGCTTTCTGGACTCGAATCACGGACAACTCCTCCTCGATTTCTTCCTCCGATAAACCTTCTTCTATTAACGTATTACTGCATAGCTCTGAAGAAGAATATTGCAGTCATCCATACGTTAAGATAAAACATAAAATGTATTGAAAATATGCAAATATCTATAAATGTACAAGTTATGAGATGAACAAACAAACAAACAAACTTTCAGCTTTTTCAAGAAATTTCAGTGCTTGTGCATATCCACCTGACTCAATCAACTGACAAGCACTGTTATATAGCTGCTCAAATGTATCCAGATGTGATGGTGGTTGCTAAAAAAAAAACGCCAAAAGTTTATTATTCTATAATTTAGAAGATTATGATTTAAAATTATCTTTCCTCTTTTCTTTATCCTTTTGCTTTCGCTTCATCTTTTTTTATCCTTTTGCTTACCATTCTCAATTTTTTGAGTCATGCGGACTTTGTCTTTTTTGTTGTGACAAATAAAATAGCAATGAGTATGACTTCTAGCAACCAATACTACACAGCTTTCTAATGTCTTGCTTAAATACCTCAAATCGCCATTCTTATTTTTTTTTAAATACCTCAAATCGCCAGCCGATATTAACACTTTTTGTTTATTTCTAGCTGTAAAACATAAAAACCTGCTGATGGCCATTGGCTTGCAATTGCGCAATTGTTGCGATCAAATTGGCGCAACGTTCTTCATCGTATTCATCCGAATGATTTTTCAATAAGGTCCTAAAAGTAAAAATAAATGTAAAAATTCCGTCCCTCTAGTATATCAATTTGATTCGAAAATCTAAAAAAAAAAACTTAAAAGCTTATTATGAAGTCAAAAACCTTACAAATAAAGTACTGAAAATATTGAGAAAAAGATACATAAATATTTTCAAAGCTTCATCAAAACGTTCAGCACGATAAAGTAATTGTGCTTTCAGCTCCATGCAACGATAATCATCTTCTGAAGCCTTATTGAGTGTTTCTAGTGCAGCAGCATCTTCTTGCATTCGATATAAAACATATGCTTTTTCAAACAGACAATCTCTGAAACTTGGAACTATGAAGAACATCAAGAATCGATTCAAATTTTGTTAGATTCTTCAAAAGTAAATTTTCATTAAATGGAATACACTAATAATGAGTACAGCATATTAAAGTGAGCAAAAAAGAGAATTATTAATGATAAAATAATATAAAAACACAATTACCCCATATGATGAGGTGGAGTTTTCTTGATCAAAGTAAGTGCTTCATCCAATCGACTAAGTTGTATAAGTGCTACCAATTTGCATTTAAATGCTAATGTTTCTTTTGGAAATGTACGTAGCACTGAAATCAGAATTATTGAACGAATAATTCACTTTAAATATTATCATTAAAACCTTGGATAGATTAAAAATCGCAGACAATTGATATAAAGATAAAATAAGGAAAAAGTATGGCATAGAAAAATATACACAGAGACAAAAGAAACAAGATAAAATGAATAGCAATAGATAGATAGATGATTAGTTAGCTAATTAATTATCAATAAATTAAACTGAACAATTAATTGCTTTAATTAATTAAACTTTATTTGAGCACTAATTGGACTTAAAGAAGTATATTTATCAATATATATATTTCAATAATTTACCTTTATTGGCAATTTTCAATGTTTTATCATAATCGGCGCTAGTATCTGCTTTAGCAAGCTCAATGAAGCATTGTTTTGCAGCATTCTCCAAGACCATTACTGATTACCTGTATATAAAATTAAAAATAGAAAAGCATAATTTCACATCAAACGGAGACGTACAGAGCTTCGAAAGGTCATAGTTCAATCACTAAATAATTCTGATCAATTTAAATGGCTGACAAATCGATACATACACTATTAAGTGTTCATTTCTACTTACTTTCTCATTTTTAATGGGAAGGAAGAAATTGTTAAAAACATTAATTTATGCATTTGATATCAACAAGCTGATCATAGAGTTACTTATCATATTGTCAACATAACGATACAATTCTGTATAGTTTATGAAGATCAAAAATAAAAAAAAATAAGCCTGGAATAATATTTAGCCGTAACAAATAGATGATCATTTCACTTTTCACGTCCGCACGTATCACGTACTTACGATCAGTAAACACAGACATGACAAAGCGTCACACGTATACATATGTCAACGAAAGATTAACTTGAATATCAGCGGCCATCCGCAAAATATAGACTAGTATTAAAAAAAAAAAAAAAAAAGGAAAAATACAGACTAGAAAAAGGTTTCAAGTAAATTTTGCCAAGTTCGTAGGAATGCAACTTTTTTGGTAATTCGAAATTTGCATAAAACAATTCAATTTAGCACATTTGTGTTCTACAAAATTACAATTAATATTATTTTAAAAAAGTTGAGGAAATTAAATCTTTATTGTTAGTTTTAGGCTGTTTGAAAGAAGGTAACTGTGAGATGTGTTGGAGGAATAAATGGAAGGGAAAGGTAAGATGCAAGGGTAAATAAAGGAATTTTCTAAGATTCCGGGATTTCTAGGATTTTCTGGGATTTTTGGAACTTCTTTTATCCGTTTTTTAATTCCATTTCGAAGTGATTTTTCAGTTTATTTTACACTTTAAAATACATCAACAAAAATAAGAATTATGGGAATCATACACAAGGGTCAGAGAAAAAGGTTCAAGATAATCTATACTAAATGATATGATAGATGGAAATAATTGGTCATCAGTGTTAACACTGATGACCAATAACCAAAAAAAAAAATAATAATAATAATTAAAAAAACAAATAACCTTAATAATAAAGGAAAAAAGACCAAAAATCAAGTTTTTTACAAAAAAAAAAAAAAAAAAACCAGAAACCAAGTTTTTTTCTCAGTTTTTCTTACATCCAACCTCATCTCTTTAATTAGTATGCTTAATTTATCTTTTCTAGAATAGCTAAAATTCATTTTCACATTTATTTTTTCAATCCTATTACTTAAATATAAAATATTAATAGAAAATGATAAGTGAAATGATAAGTGATAAAAAAAAAATAAATAAAATTTTTATAAAAAGGAAGACAAGCAAATTGAAAAAATAAGAGTAGGAATATGTTAACATGCTTTCGTTTTTTTTTTTTTTTTTTTTCGAACTTATGCTAAATTTTATGCTTTCCAGAGCGGAAGTGCCCAGATTATAGCGCAATCAGAAAATCCGATAATGGAACAAAAATTAAAGTAATTTTCGAAAAGAAATATAAAAACTGGATAATTGAGAAAGATAATTTTGAATTTTTGAATATTTACTTAGGAAAAAATTAATTAGTGGAAATAATTTTAGAATTTTACGAAAAATTTCAATACTAATCTTAAGCTAATAATATTTACTGCAAAATTTTCTTAGCATTATCATATCAAGACTGATGGAATAGGATTTTTGATAATTTTTTGATAACTTTTCTTCTAACTGATAATTTTTTGCTAAATGTAATATTGTCGGTAAGTTGGATAAGCTAATTTTTTTAGCATAAAGTTAATTAATGATTTATTAGTGGATGTGTCGATTCAGAATGGATGAATTTCCAATTCCGGCAAAAACATCTCCGGTACCGATTATGTCCATATCTTCTGGTATGAAAAATACCGATGAATCGTCACCAATAAAAAAAGCAGAAAGTAATTTTTGAAAGAATATATGGAATAACTGAAATAATTCAGGTGAAGAAAAAATATCGCTGTATTTACTGCAAAATGCATGCATTTTGCAGTCTGCATGCGAACAATTTATGAGAAAAAAATTTGAATTTATATTAGAATTTCTGCTTTTTTTTTAAGTTGGAAATAAAAAAAGTTCAAAAATCAATAAGAAAACCAAAAGTGCAATATCAGAATTGAATACATTAAAGGATGTAAGTTTAAAAATTTTTTTCTTCTTTTTTTTTACTGAAAATTTCGCAAAATTTTATTTTTTTTTTTTCGAAATTAAATTTAAAATTTAAAAATTTTTGATTTTTATGATTGCCGAAAATTATCATCTTATTTCTGGTAGGAATTAAAATTCGATATTCTATTTTAAAATTGAAATCTAAGAAAAGGAAAATATTGCAATTTTGTTTTCCTCAACGAGGTAAGATAAGATATCACGATATCTACATATCGAGAAAGATGAGATTTGAATAAAAATTTAGAGAGGATTTTACGTGAGTAAAATAAACGTAAACGTCAGGTGCCTCATTCAATGCCAACCATCGATGTACCACACGACAAAACGAAGCGTGACAAATTTTTTCCAAGTGCTGAACTATTATAATTATCACGCACTGTATCAAAATTATACACGTGATGTCACGTGATTATTGTGAAACGTGATTTTCACGTAATATTATCATGTATTGTATCAAATTTGTTTCTGCATGTTTTCCTTTCAAAACTTATTTTTCATTTCTTGAGAGAATAAAGAAAATTTTAATCTCCAAGAATTGGCATTCCAGAAAAATGATGTTATCAACAGTTATCAATTATAAAAACCAAGATTCACGTGAGATTTCATTGCTACGTTAAATTTCTTCTTATCTTGATATTTTCACGTGATAGAGTCACGCTGGAAGCATCAATAGCTTAAACAATAGAAATTTAGTCTTGCGTATGAGCATCGCCAGGCTTCCCAATAATATGTTAACGTGGAATAACGTGAAAGATGCAATGTAGCAATGAAATTCTCAATAAATGAAACCACGTAAGATATCACGTCACGTAAGGTCAGCCTACTATCCTAATTTGGTTTTCATAAAGTTTAATCCTAGAATGAATAAATACATAGCACTTTGCTCTTACATTTCCATTCGCCAGAAAAAAAACTTGATATAATAATTACATCACTACTCTTCGAGTTTTAATTCGAGTTCGAATTTTACGTGAAATAACGTGTAGGGATGCAACGTAGCAATGAAATCCTAAAATGAATCTTATCCCTGTAACTATTAATATCACGTAAGATTAGCTTATCTATTCCTATTTTTACTTCATTAATCCTTAACCTTAGAACGAATACACGCATCACGTATCACGTAATCCATGAGCATGAATTATATTTTATCGCAAATACTCACGTATCACGTAATATTTCAACGTTCTACTATTTTACATAATGCTTCACGTTCACCTTCTCTATTAAATAATAGATTTATGCAACATTACGAACTATGACATAATCATTATGGGTTAAAAGAGAATTGACGAGAGTGTGTTGCTGGAGAAAGAGAGGGTCAGTGTAATAGTATGCGATTAAGATTGAGAGTAATTTTCTATACTAGACATAAAATATTATCATTATTTTGCGTTGTACTTCATAGGGAGTGTTGTTATTCCGCCTAGGCGTTGTGTAAATTATTATCGATTTTATCACTTGTCACGATTCAATTATTGTAATTGATGAACTTCTTAGGTGTACTTTCGCAAGTCAACAACAATTAGTGTTGTTGTTGAAATCGGATAGCAACATTTTTATATCAATTGCGGAATTCGAGAAATGCGAAATTCCAAAAGTTCATCATTTTGGTTTGCAATATTGAACAGATTCTCACGATTAGCCTTTTATCGTAAACCGGCATCCGGAACGATTGCCGTATTCGGTTTCATAATTATGATACCGATATTTCTGTATAGTGTTGGTGGTTATCCAATGTTACACAAAGATCAATTCGAGGGTATGAAGAAAAAGAATGTTGGCGGCAATTTGTGATTTTAAGATTGATTGACCTTTGATGTTAAGATCAATTTGTGATATTAAGATTGACTTTTGATGTCAAAATTTCGAATATAGTAGATGAAATCAGATGGTTGCTTTTTTTTTTTTTTTTTTTTTTGATTATATCTATGCGAAAAGTTTCATCCAGAGATTTGATATTTAATTTGTATATTGGCGTCTACTCTGAGGAAAAAAAAATTCTTGATTTATATCACGAATCTACGGATTTACGGATTTCATGCGAAAAAAAAATTGATTAAAATGCATGTTTATATGATTTATAAATCAATTCTTAATTTCATATTGATATTCATCAAATTCTGATATATTTTGCATTATATATATTATTTACGTTGTCTACGTTATTTTACATCATTACGTTGTTTTACAATGTTTACGTGATTATGAACGTGACTCTGCTTACGTGATTTTGTATATATTACGTGATTTCATAATTTTCGTTCAGAATATTTGTACATTAATTTTGCGTGTTGTATTTTGATATGCAGAAATGAATAAAATTTCAGGATGGCAACTGGTGACAGTAATGTTGGCCATGATAATGAATCGATGAATGATGAATCTGATATGACGATAGAAAGAGAGAATGATAAAAGGTTACATCGGAATCTCTTCGATTTGAATGAATTTAATGTTGATTCAGAGGTAACTTTTTTAAGGAATAATTGACAAATTGTGCATTCTGTTAGATACACATTTCTTTGTGAAGTACATTTTAATTTATTAGAATTATTAGCAACGATAGATTTTTAGTAGAAAAGTAATTAGTAGAGAATTGATGTCTGTAAACATTAATTAAATCAATTAGAGTGTAAAATTAGAACAAAATTTTGGTCGTAAAATTTTATTTACTCTTTTGCTGTTCGAATAATTGAATTTTCTTTTCTCTGAAGCATTTGTTTCAGACTATAGATCTAAATCAATGTCGTATAGATGCTGTTCCGGATTTTTCAAAATTCATTCAGTTAAAGGTATATTTACTTTTCTCTTATATAGTTTATAACTGATAGCCTATGTATTCTAATTCTTATCTCTTATTGATAAAGCGTCATCTTATATCAGGCATTTTATCTGTTTTCTCTTTATTTGATGCAACTTTAATTATCTAAATTCAAATGAGTATGAAATATAATGGCAAAACATGCTTGAAATGAAGGAACTTTTTGAAGCAGTATTATAATTTATGTATTTTGATCATTGCATGTTTTGTAGGAACTTTGCATGCGACAGAATCTTTTAGCATCACTCAATGATCATCTTGCAATCGCCACTCTTACTCACCTTGATTTATATGATAATCAGATTGAGGTATTTAAACTATTTTCTTATTTTTTTATCTTCTGTTGCAATGATAACATTCTAATTAGATTAATCTATGCTGTGCTTTTGATCACCGAGCACCTTATATTGATTTAACTAATGCATTTATTAGTTAATTTTGAAGTAGATATAATCATCCGTTGCTGAAGTTATTAGATTAGAGGGCAGGAAAAAAAACAGATTACATAGAAAAAAGAAGATATTCCTTATATATTTCAGGTTATTTCAAATCTCGATACACTAGTCAATCTTGAAATTCTTGATCTAAGCTACAATCGTATCAGAAAAATTGAAGGTTTATCTGCACTGTATAACTTGAAACGTATCTATTTGGTTCACAATAAAATTGAAAAAATTGATGGTTTGGAATCACTTATGAAGCTTGAAGTTCTTGAGCTTGGCGATAATCGAATCAAGGTTGCATTGCATTAATCCTTGAGCAATTTCTTTGTTTGGTTCCTGTCTTTGCATATGATTTCGGTGATTATATTTTTCTTCCAGAAGTTAGAAAACATTGGACATTTGCTACATCTTCGTGAGTTGTACATTGGAAGAAATAAAATTCAAAGGTTTGAAAACTTGGAAAACTTGGTCAAACTTACTGTGCTTAGTGCTCCGGTGAGATTTTTCATTTTTTTGTTTAAAGAAAATTCAAATGAATTCTTATTTGCTTTCTTCAAACAAAAAACAACTATAAGAAGATTCTCTATAGTTAGTTTTTTAGGATTTTTAAATGGTATAATATCTTAATGTATGATATTTGACAGTATTAGTGTTAGAAATTCAGTTCAACACTAGAAAAACATTCTACTCATAAGATAAATGATAGCCATCACAGGGCTATTAAGATAATGAACAAAAGTAATTTTTTTAAATCAAATTTCATATTTGTATATTACAGGCTAATCGTCTGACTGACTTAAGTGGTATTTCGATGCTTACCGAACTTACTGAGCTTCACATCAGTGATCAAGGAATAAAGTCTTTGGCCGAGCTGGTTCCTCAGGTTTTTTATTATGATACGATCTAATAACTCATCCATTATCATTTCAATATTGCCAAGTATTTTGCTTGTTTTGAGCAAAGAAAGTATTGCCTTCACCTTTAAATAATTTCGTCGAAGGATTTTTGAATAGAAATTTATTTGTTTGTTTGAGGTGTTAGAATAAAGTTTTTGCAGAAAAAGTTAACGATAATTGATGCAGCCAACAATAAGATAACTACATTGGATGGTCTTATTCATTTAGATCAATTGGAAGATATATGGGTATGTTTAATCGTTTATGCATTTAATACCTATTAATGTTTGCTGTTTGAGAGTGCCTTACATGTATTAGTGTCTTATAATAATTATCAGCAGAAATACTAGTGCAAAGTAATAGGCTGGTAGTGAGAACAATTTTGTTTTTCAAATTGAGTTAATTGTTATTCAAGTAATGATTGTCATGATTTTTGCTGGGTCGCTTTTATTTGACTTTATAGAAACGAAGTTCTATCTTGAACAGTTTTCCGAAACGTGCAATTATCCTAAAAATACATTGTTCTATAATTAATATTGACTTTAGGCAATAATTGAGATTAACTTTGATATTTTCGATATTTCCAGATTAACTGTGAGAATACTTTCAGCAATTATTTATCAGTTCTATTTATATCCACTTTTAATCTACGAGATTTTACATATTCATTTTTGTTTCAGTTAAACGATAATGAAATATCAGATTGGAACGAGTTATTAAAGCTTTCCAAATTACCTGCCCTGAGGACGATTTATCTGGAAAGAAATCCTATCTATAAAACAGATCAGAGTAGTTACCGGAGGAAGATAATGTTAAGTTTACCGCAGGTGACGCAAATTGATGCCACTTTATGTCGTTGAAAGTTTTATATTATTTTGTTAATCTTATCATTGAGGTTATTGCTGAATTATTGTCGTAATTTAATTATTAATATCTTACTACTCAGCAGTTCTTTCTTTTAAGCTACTACAAAGTCAGTGGTTCGTTATTTGTGTACTATTTTCCAAGGCATAATTCATGCTTTAGAAAATTGTTGTAATTAATTATAGTTGAAGCTTTAAAATGGGAATGTTATGATTTAAGTCGGTTTAAACCAACTGTTATAGTTTGAGTCGATTTAATAGTTGAGGGGGCTATTAAAGTTAAAAAAGTTTAATTTTGTTTATCAATTAGAGAACAGATCTCCGCTAATAAATTTTTTCTTTCATCACTTAATATTGAATTGAACATTAAGAAATAAACTAGTTAACATGGTTATTTGATTTTGAGACATTGAATCATTAATTTCTTCTTTTCAGTAGTTTATTATTAGTAAATTTAAACACTATATAACAATGAGATATAGGAGACTTTCGTAAAATTTCATTCATTTTTCGATTCATACGGTCGAGTTTATAATTGCATATTTTGATGGGAAGCATACGCATACTAATTGTTGAATTTCATTGCTTTATACATGTGCTTATCGTTGTGCAAATTTCTTATATTGTATTCCTCATGTGACATTTTTTTCCATCACATATATTTATTTGTTTTCGTTTAATTACAAAGAAAAGAAAAGAAAAAACTTTGAAAATTTTCAAAAATTGTGTATCATTTCAAATAAAATTATGAAATTAATTTACTAACATCATATTTCTATTGATGATTAACATAATTTTATGTTGCGGATGACCATATATAGCTCAAGATGTTAACTACCCCAGTCATTTTATTTAATTCATCCATTAAATATTAAAATCTTAAACTTACCGCAGGATACTCATCTGTGCTTATTCAGTTTTTTTATTTGTCTGTTTGTTTGTTTTCAGAATACTTTGGCTTTTCGTAACAAATGAAAACTTATAATGAAGTGCTTAATGCTTCAGGATGAACATTCAAATTGTAATAAATTTTGCAATAAATTGAGTGAATAATGATATCAATTTTCTGAAATAACATCTGTTTTACACAATTCATTATTCTTTTCCAATAATATATTTTCAATTTTTGCGTGAATTACAACTGAATTATTGCCTATCTTTAAATAACAATTTCATTTTACAGCAGAATACATTTATTTCCTCATTCAACTTGCACTTTTTGTAGAATAAAAAATGGCGATATCCTGATTTTTCGGAAGCGAAAGTTGATTTATGTAGTAAAGAAAAAAAAAAAAATGTAGCAGAAGTTGTAAAAACTTCTAATGAGGAAGAATTTGCGCTGAATTCCTTTGAAAATATAAAGTTTTGTTTTTAGAATGCTTAAATTTTTTTATACTGAAAAAAATTCTAAAAAATAAGTTTTTCTTTTTTTGAAATTTTAAGCAAAAAATCCTAATTATTATTATTTTTACCGTACAATTCAATCATGAAACCGAAGGAAATAAAAGAAATACCGCGCTTAATATTTCATTACTTATTCTACTTTTCTTTTTTGATTTATATTACTTCAAAAATGTTCCAAAACGAAGATCCATTTAAAGTTGTAAAATTTATGCAATAAAATTTTTAAATCGAAAATGAGGCTTATAATCTTCGGAATTTTCGAATGATATCATATAGGAAATTAAATGAATGTTATATTGAAATGAAAGTAAATTAACTTAGTTGCGGGAAAAAAAAAGAAAATTAAATCTATTACTGCCAAAAAGAAAGAAAAAAAAACAAAAACAAAGAAAAAAATCATTTATTGGATTTTCAATCAATAATTTAATTTAAATTAATTTCCTTTTTTCGAAGAAATATCTCGTCAGGGAAAGTTTTTTCCCTTTTTTTCCTGATTTGGAATGGAATTTTTTTTCTTTTTTTTTTTTTTTTTTTTTTTTTTTTTTTTTTTTTTTTTTTTTATTAAAAAAAAAAAAAAAAAAAAAAAGAAAAAAGAAAGAAAAACTATAAAATAAAAGAGTTGGTTAAATTTCGCATCACTTACGGATTTCTGATCTTGAATTTTACCGGTAAATTTGAATAGAATAAATGTCACCTATTTATTTGTCACTTTTCTTTACGATCACCGTAACAATTACTACTGTTAGAGGTGAAAATTATTTGCTCAAAACGGTTTGTTTTTTCATAAAATTTGTAATTAAAAAATGAATGAAATAAATAAATTTAAATGGTTAAAATTTGCATTTTTAAAAATTTTTTGATTTTTAAATTTTAACTTTTTCTAATTTTTATTTCGAAATTCAATTTTAATTTCAACTATTTTTCTTTTAGTATGAAAATTTTTTTGGCAATCTAATACCATTTTTATCTGCTCTTAAGTGGAAATACTGTAAAAAAATTCGAGTACTGTAGAAAATGAACAGATAGCTATCTCTCCCAGTAATGAATTAGAAGAAATAACAGGCATATGCTTTTTTTAGTCTGAGAATTTTTCGACAATTTAGTACCGTTTCATTTGCTCATAGGTGGGATACTGTAAGGGGATTAGAATACTGTAGAAAATGAACAGATTAGCTATCTTTAGCTATCCTTGCTAAAATTGGTTAAAAATACGGTATCATGCTATTTTATCGGATAGTTTAGTAAATAAATGATTTTTTTTTAGTTTTTCATTTATTTTTATTATTTTTTTTATTTTTACTTACTGTACCATAATTTAAAGAAAATGAAAATGATTAGCTATGCTTTCTGAGATAAGCAACTCTTCATTTAACTAACGATTTCTCAAAAAGAAAAAATGAAAATTTAAATTTAATTCTATTAAATGGCATTTAAATTTCACTTTTATAAACTAAGACAAACATGGTTCTCATTTACAAAAATACAAAAGTATTTTTCATTAATCCAATAAATATTTACATATTTTAATAAATAATCATTTATAAACAGCGTAGAAAATTGATTTAACCAAAAAATTTCCAAATTTTTAATTCTTTGTAATTAAAAATTTGTCGAATTTTATAAGAAATATTAAATAAGTGAAATTCAAATAACTAAATTTGAAATTTTTGATTGAACTAAATAAAATATGAAATGAAATTCAAAAATTATACAAAAATGCCAAATGATGTATTTGATAATTTTCAATCAAAGAGAAGAAAAGTTTTAAAAATGACTCATACATTACAAAGTTAACTTTATAATGAATAATATTTTTGTTGAAAAGATTTTCTAATTCAGTTTTTAATTAAACTTGAAATGGAATTAATTTACTAAATAAAAATTTACCTGTCTTAGCTGTTCTTAAATTATTTAATTACTAAATATAATTATTTGTTGTGGTTCGGTGATGAGGTAACCGATCTGATCCGTTATATAACTAAAGGTGATGGAGCCGGATTAGCTTATCATTGGCTTAGCGCATTAGTTGATGGTTATGGACATCGTATGGTTGGCTCCGATAGTTTGGAAGAGTAAATTTTGAGCATAATTAATTAATTAATTCCTAATTAATTAGTATTAAAATGATGGGTTCTTCGCCTTTTTTTCCATTTTAAAATGTCGAAAAAATTTTTTGAATTTTTATTTTTGAAACTTTTTCTGAAATTTCATTAATTGATACAAAAAAAAAGATGAGAGAGCTAAAAATGGAAATTTTCATTTTTTTTCATTTTTTTATTTTTTTTTCTGGATCAAGAAATATTTGAAAAAAATAGAAAAGAATAAGTGAATAAAATTGATAGTAAATTATTTCACTTTTCAAATCAAAGATAAAAATACGATTAGTTGCAAAAGCTAGATTGTGCAGTTTTTTAAATCCAAACCCAACCAAAATTAAAAAAGCAATTTTTTTTTGAATTTTTTTAGATCAATCGATTTTTTGGCAAAAATTTTGAAAGAGGATGGTTTTGATGATGTATACACCGAAGATGTACCTAATTTGCCAAAATGGATTCGTGGTGATGATGAAGTACAGATACTTGGTATAAAAAAAAATTAATTATTCCTGTAATTATTAATTTGAATTAAAATAACGATCGATTTATGCTCTCAGAAGAGTAAAGAATAAAAAAAAAAAGCATATAAAGATAACCGATCTGTTAAATTTGATAAATAATTTCCGATTAATTTCAGGCTAATTTTTATACTAATCTAATAAATAGTTTACCGATTGATAAATAAATTCTAATTTAATTTAGGACAATTTTTTTCCAAATTCATTGAACTGAAGCAATTTTTATGAGAAAAATGCGCTTGAAATATTAAAATAATATCTAATCGATAAAAGTAATTAAAATAATTAAGCAAAATAAAAAATTTAAACTAATATTTAAACTTAATATTTGATCTTATCAAACAATAAACTTTCTCATCGTTTTTTTTCAAAATTTTTCTATCTTGTACGAATTGATTATTTCATTTTCAAAATATTTTCACGAGTAAAATAAATTTATGAATCAAAATTTGTAACATTTCATTTTTCATTTCTAAAATTCATATTTTTAATTTTAAATATCAAATCAATTCTATAAATTATAAAAACTTTTAATTGTTTCTTTTCAATTCTTTTTTTTTTTGCATGAATTTATTTTACTACGAATTTTTTTAGAACCACGATGTCAACGACTTAATGTACTTGCTATTGGTGGATCCGAACCGGCTGATGTTACCGGAGAAGTTGTAGTTATTTACGATCTTGATGATATTGAGGTACTCAAAAACTTATTTCATATGCTAGAACTAAATTTTGTTAGAAATAAACTGGAAATAATTTCATTTCATAAAAACTTATTTCACAGAATTAGAACAAAAAATTTATTGATTATTTAGGTTTTTTTTTTTTTTTTTTCAAAGAAAAACTTGAAGTAAATTTTTTTTGTTTTCATATAAGTTTTTTTCAGGTTTTTTGAAATTTTTTCAAATCATATAAATTACAATATAAATAATTCGATGAATCATTATGGAAACTTTATACGTTTTCATCTACGTATATTGACGTAGTTTTACGTTCGTTTACGTGAGATGAGATTGTAGCACGTGAATTTTAGTGTAAAGATTGTCGTAACAGCACAAAGTCAAATTTTTGAAAACTATTTCAAATTCTATAAACTACAATGTAAATAATTCAAGAAATCTATATGGAAATTTTACGTTTTCATTTACGTGTATTGACGTAGTTTTACGTTAGTTTACGTGACATAACATTATAGCACGTGAATGTTAGTGGAAAGATTGTCGTAACAGTACAAAATTATCGAGGATATTCGGAAACGGTGAAATATCGTCATTCGGTAAAACTTTTCGAATCATTAGGTGCTATTGGTGTTTTGATCAAATCAATAACACCATTTTCCATCAATTCACCTCATGCTGGCGGTGGTGCAGGTAAAAATTAATATTACCTATAATTAGTTATTAATCGTTTAAATTTAAACTATTTTTCAATTTATTCAAATCACATTTGATTTTATTTTTACAAATTATCTTATTTTAAGCTAATTAGTTAATCAGTTAAATTGCTGAATCAATAAATAGTTCATATTTTGTTTTAACAAATCATAAAATTCAAATTATAAATGATAAAATTGATAGGTCCAATTTTTTAGAAAAATAAATTACGACCAAAATTTTAGAAGGCGCAAAAATTCCTGCAGCATCGTTAACAACCGAACAAGCTGATATGATCGAACGATTGTGTCAGCATGGTGAAAAAATCATAATTCGAATGAATATGAAATCGCATAACGAAGATTTTACGACATCCAGAAATTTGATCTTTCAAATTACCGGTCTTGTAAATTCAATTTTCAGAATTTCTTCTTTTTTTTTCGAAACTTTAACAATTTTTTTACTTACATTTACCAACAAATGGTTGAGAGAAAAAAAAGAAAAATCATCAATTTTTCATATTTTTATACTATTTTTTTT